>WURS02440085.1:0-33237 GCA_011762765.2 Rhinocypha anisoptera | reverse complement strand
GTGGAATTACCAAGTGTTTCTCTTACTCCAATATGCTGAGCAAATTCCATAAAGTTACGCCTGAGACAATAACTTTTGCCACAAGTTCATCTATAACAAGTGAGGTTCTGCTTCTTCCAATTTCGTCCTCAAGTGAACGTCTTTCCGCCTTAAATTCACAAACCCATCTCCTCACCATTGGCTCACTCATTACACCTTCTCCATACACAGAAACAAACTGCCAATGAATTTCAACCGATTTGAAACCACAGGCATGAAGAAATTGAATCACTCCGCACACAACAACTCAAGAGGGAACAGGCACCGAGGTGGTGGGTCGCGACGTTGAGGGCTCCATTTCAACGACTTGTTGTGACCGTGTTTTTAAGGGTACTGCGGCCCTCCACCTCTCAATCTATTCAGAAGGTTCAGGTTCCCCTCTTTCATACAATGTTGCTAGATTTGGCAAAACCGGCCTACAGACCAAAACAGAACTTATTTTCCGGATGACCCTCGTAGAAGGGAGTGTTAAGATACCAAGAGATACGAGGAGTGGTCTTCCTGGGATGCAAATCGGTACCTGACAGATGTCTTTGAATGTTTGCCTCTGAAGTGAAAATGCTTTCATGAAAATAGAGGTATTACCCCAGAACAAGATGCCATATGACACATGGGTATATGCACACACAAGATGGACTCATGGGCATGTATAAACTGTTTTTAAGTGTTGAGATCGACACTAAGTTAGTAAGCTTTCTGATCATAAAAAGACCTATAGAATAGCCAGTGCCGAAACATATGGTGGTCAATCGATGGTATTTGAAAGATGGATGCCAAGGCATTTCATTGAAGGGGATGTACTGAGCAGTTGATCAAAAGCTAAATCTTGAGGACTTTTGATGTGAAAATAAATATAATAATAATATTCTTTATTCATCTCTAGCGCAGCTGTTCAGCGATTGATGTCGTCATTAAAACAATACATTACATCTTATATTGCACATACATATACATAAATGGAAAATTACTAAAATAGTATGCTTAAATATGCTGTTTGGGCATCATTCAAGGCAATATCATTCAAATGACACCATTGCAACATTTCGTGAGTTGTCTTGGCACATTCATTCTTGAAAATGTTTGGCAAGGAGTGAGGTGGGCTCTCGATTTTTATGTTCTTTAGTGCATTTTTCAATGATTGTGTCATTCCTTAAAATATGCTAAGTCCTGAAACTGTCATATTTGAGTTAGTAAATTCCTGGATATTAGTCTTATCTGGTTTGTCTTTACTGCTTAATAAAAGTGAGGATTAAAAATCCTTCTATTAGGCACTTTAGCTGGTCATTTTATATGTATTACCTTCTTTTCAGTGGAAAATGAATATGTATTGTGAACTCCCATTAAGTAAAGCTATAAACAATTTTTTTACTAATTTTATAATATTTCTAGGGATGGTTCATCATCAGCAACATTCTACTATAAGTCCATGGAGATGAGAGACAAGGGAGAAAAGACATGGGTACCTTACACTAATGTAAAATTTGGTAATTCAATGCACCATGAAGTGAGAAAGGAGCAGGTGATACTTATTCTCTTATGTTATTGAAATATACAACTAAAAAAAATGGCATAATTACATTGTAAAATATTTCTGTTAACTCAAATATCAGTTAAATTTTCACCTCATTGGCATTAATCCATTTAGTGAAAAAACTTCTTATGCCTTCTGGATTACATGCATGCCTAAATTTTCATACACATATGTCTATGGGACTCTGTATTGTATTTTGGAAGAGTTGTGGTGGAGATTTTGATTTTTTTGGACTACTGCATTGGATTGAGAGAACTATTCTGCATGCATTGGTATTAGTTGCATACATTATTGATGTAAAGATTGATTAAAATAAATAATGTGGTCTCTCATTCATTGATCATACTTATTTTTAATTTTCCATCATGAGAGTAGGAGCTATTGTTGTAAATATTTACAATGCAAGATGATGTAAAATATTTAGCAAAACCACCTCATCTGTCTCTCCAATTCCTTGAGAAGATTAAGGGAATTAGTTTGTTGATAAACATAACCTGAAATTTTATATTTAATAATTGCATCTATTTACTAGTAACACATGTATTATGAGGGAGCAAAAATATTTATAATTCAACTGTAAATGTTTGTATAATTTTGACTTTTTATAAGAACAGAAAACGTTCCAAAGTCAAATATTAAAAATTACCTTGCCTTCATAATTAACAGATTAGTAATTATTTTACACTGTGCTCTTCAAGTTTAATAACATTAAATATTAAGAAAGGCAAATTGGTATCTTCTCTTATTCTAATTATTATTTTATGTTTCTACAGTAATCTTGTTCACATTCAATTAAACATAATATTCTATCTTTACTTAGATTTCACATTATATTTTTTCAGACTCTTAATAAAATTTCTCTTCTTTGATTTAATTAGGTTGAATTACGGTCAAAAGAAGTCATAAAGGCATTGGATCTCATGAAGAAAATCAATGATGGAGAGATTGATGACAACGATAATGTTCTTCATGGTGAATATGCTGGGATGGAATTTAGAATGTCTCAGATGAAAGTAAGTAGCAATTTGTAAAATATTAAGAAATGGTGGTGTGAGCATACCTTAAAAATTATTTTATTATTTAGTTTTAAGTGGAGTGAAATTGAATTTTCTGTCTTTTTGTCAGGGTAAACTTGACCTTTCATCACCAGCTGTGATTGGATTCTCTTTTGGAGGACCTTCGGCTCTTACTTCAATCAAGAATGATACCAGGTTTAGGTGAATATTCTGCTTTTAATCTATGGAATGATTCCGCTTAATTAGGAACCAATTTCACAAATCTTGCAGGCGACAAAAAAATGAGATAACACAACCTAGCTGCTGGTCGTTATCATGCAGCGTATACTCATGTATGTATGTATTATTTTTAATGCAGATTAGAGCCACCCGCCATCTTGTAGTCATCCAAAAGTAATTAATTTTTAAGTCAAAGCCTGTTTTCACTTTATCTCCATCTTTCATGAGATTATGTACACAACTCTGAAAAATGAGAACAACTCAAGAGAGAGTGGTGATAAATTTATAGCACACACACACAATGACTGAATGAAACAAGTTATGATTAGAATACAGGATCTTGTAGAGTGCAGGTGCATCTGAAGAAGCATGCATACACATGTGTCAGGTAACATTGTGCCAACAATCCATGGTTCAGCAGTCATGAATGGAAAATGCAGACTGTTTGTGAAGAACATTGCACAGCTATGAAATTTTTATCTCCATCTGCAGAAATTCAATGCAGAGGCATATAAAATATTGTGATGATGTTCATCCACATTATACCACATTTTGTTTGTTTAAAATATTAGAGGCCACAATACAAATGCAAAGGAGAGTAGTCTGGACACTCCAGTGAGTGAAACAATGATAAAGCAACTTCTGCAATTGTTGGCAACATGCATTATTTTTCCACATAATCTCCCATGACCTCAATGCACTTCGTATACCAAGAAATAAGCTTTGAAATCCCCTCATCATAGAAGCTTCCCGCCACCTCCTTGGTCCAGTTGGTGACTGCTTCTTTCACTTCCTCGTCACTTGTGAAACATTCTCCGGCTAATCCCTCCTTCATTTTGGTGGACAGATGAAAGCCTGAAGAGGCCAAGTCGGGACTGTTAGGTGAATGGGTTAGAACATCCCAACCGAACTGGTCCAAAAAATCCTTGAGGAACAATTGTTTAGGAAGACAATCAAGTCCGTGTATAGACCGACAGTTGTGTTGCACCTATTATAATGCTTCCTCCATTTAACATGTTCACTTGAATATGAGTTGCATCCTTGCAAGTTGTGTTCCATTATTGGTAATCTCTGAACAGTGATGGAAGTAGAGTTATGTCAAGTACTTCAGCATTTGGTAGCAGAACATGGTGAGTGTTACCTGAATTCCATCATATTTGATGATGGGAGTTGGGTTCATCACTAGGAACTCCCAAAAGTAAACTGGCAGGTTAGAAATCAGCCTCCTATCCAGCCGCAAAGAAGGCCCAAGTTAGTCTGCTGGAAAGTTATAAATGATTTCCTCCTTCAGCTGCAATGGAATAGTTCAGCAATTTGAAGTGGCCCACTGTAAGACTGGAAATTACTTTTTGAAAATTTTGAAGAATAAAACTGAAATGCATCCCCATATTGAGTAATAATACACAACCTATTGCTATTGTTGTACTCGATTTGTCCTGACAAATCATTGAATGTGTACTGCACTTTCCATAGAGCTAGAACTTTGTCCCTTGTCTTTTCTGAAAGTCTTGCACTTGAAGTCTGGCTGCAGGGTCATCATTCTAATGTCTTTCATTTTTGAAGAAGTATGAGGTCACAGAAAATTATTCCACAGAACAATGTCCAGCATGTCTTTCAGGACCAGAGCATATAATGGACCAAGTGCATATCACACGATAGGAATATCTTTGACAGAGGTGATATTAATTTGAATTCTGGCCTCAGTATTTGCTGAGTAATAAATTAATTGTCATTTTTTGGAAAGCCCTCATATTTTAATGGCTAATTGTAATATGTCAGTTAACGCCCATGTTACAGTGTGTCTGCATTAGAATATTTTTCAAATCCAATGTTTTGTCATTCTTTGGAAACTTATCGATTGTCACTGCATAAATATCTGTTTTTTTATTATTACTGTGTAGTCAAGCAATGCTCAAATACTTTAAATAAATTATTCCTGAAAATGTTCTTCTTTGGTATTAAACACAGTGAAAAGCGTTGAGAAAAATATGTCTTTCACCAACCTTTCTTTTCCCTCTGAATACTCTTCTGAAATTGTAATAAAGAAAGCCATTTTGGCAGGTCCTTTTTGAAATAACCATGTTTTTAATTAAATATTTCTCTTGTCCATTCAGGAGAGGAATTGCCTTAGATGTGTGGATGTTTCCTATCAAAGAAAAGATAGAGCAAATAGGCCAGGCACTGCTTACGCCAAAGGGTTCACAGGATTCAAAATGCAAACTGTTATTCATCAATTCTGAAACATTTCACAATGATATTAATTTGAAAGCTATGAGGACCCTTTTGAACGTGATGAACGATGGCTCCAATGCACCTGGTGTTACAACAATAAGGTTAGTAGGCTCAGATGAATTTTCAGATTTTTGTTTGATGTCTTATATTTGTTTATATATATTTGATGTCTTATATTTGTTTATATATATTTGATGTCTTATATTTGTTTATATATATATTTATACATAATATTTTGTTAAAATAAATTCAATCTCCAAATCAGTGAATTAAGGCAGTAAATTTCTTCCTTCAACTTTATGAAAGATAAATTTGTGAGAAATGACACTTCAATATGCCTCTTTTCCTCCATTTGGTCATCCAAAACATTCAATATACCTCCATTTCACCTGTGAAACATTAAAATTGATTGTTCAGGCAATCGTCCAATTCGCTTATAATGAAAAACTAATAAGGAGAAAATATTAGTTTGCAAAACTTTTTTAAATTTCATTTTTCCAAATATGAAAATTGCCATCTGCATTCGGGCACTTTTTTTAGGACCAGCTTTTACTCCTTGTTATAAAATGGTTCTACCAATGTATGTAGGCAATTTTTACCCGATGCCATATAAGACTATAATCAATATGTTGTTTCTACTAACAAATACATTAGAACCACTATAATAATTATTTCACAAAATTGGCACTCGAAGAATCACCAAAGCAGGTTATTTGCCTCGTAAAGAAATCACTCATCTCTCCCATTAGATATGGCATGGTGCCTATACATACTTCCCACACCCAGCTGGTTAAAAGAATGGAGAAGTCATGCCAAGTTGAATTCCTTATGAAAGATTCTTCTAATAAGGGATTCAGTTTTACATTGAACTAATGGAAATATAATGATGTTATTTGACAAAATATTTTGTTTAAATCATTCTACTATGTACTTACAGAGGAACAACACATGAATATTTGTGTGATTGGTCATTGCTACTTGGAAGCTGGCTTGACCTTTATCATCTTGGGAAGCTTTTACCAGTTCATGGACACCAACTGCTCTCTAAATTAGTTTTACAATTTCTCTCAGAACAATATACAACAAATGAGGATTCTGGTAAGGATTGATATACTTAAACTTCATATTTTGTTTAACCATCTTAAATTTAAGTTTTTGTGCATTAATACTCTACACCACTGATTCAATTTTATTCTTCTATTATAAAGAATGTTCAAACAAAAAAGGTTCAATCCGATCTAATAAGATGTTTTGCTGGATTCTTTAAAAATTAACATAATAATTTATGTTGTTAAATGTAAAGCAGTTTAATTTTTTAAGTTCTAATGATGTACTTCAGGAAAAGGAGTTTTAGCTCAATATTTGAAAATTGTTCAGTAAAAGGTGACCATAGATAATTTATTTGCATAACATATTGGGGAAAATTTGTTTTTTTTTATTTTTAGCTTAATATGTAATGTATATATGGTACAAAATGAATCAATTTGACTCCAGTCTCCATATGATATTATATACATATATTTAGTGATTTGACCACCAATCAAAAGGTCTGGGTTTAAATTATGGTAAAGACAAATATTTTCTCTTTTGAATCTGCATTTCCATCTTCCTCACCACAGTTTGTGTTTCTCTTTTGTGTGTCATTATCCCTTTCCTTATCAAACTCCTTTTAGTCTATTATGCCCTTGCCATGTGCCTATATTATTTTAGAATATCAAGGACTATAGTATCTGAAGGCAGGCCTTAGGAGTTAGTAAATATAAAATTAATGCATTGTGCCACACTGAAGGCCAAAATAAACCAGCTTGTTAATGATTTCTTCTCAGGATTTTCACCGGGTCAGGTATTCTGCTACCAGCATTTTGATGGCAAACTCTGAAGAACACCCTGAAGACAATGGCGGAGTTTACCGTCGAAACATTGCTAGCAGAATACCTGTCCTGGTGGGAATTCAGAGAAGAGTTCACTGGCAACATATGCCAGGAAAGCCTCAGATCCTTCATAAACCAGCTTGCATTGACAACTATTTTTATTTCTGTTTTAACAGGTATTTCACCAGAACTTAAATCAGACTGTGATGATTATCTTCAATGCCAGATGCAGCATTTAGTCTTTGATCTGATGGATGTAAAATCTCGAAAGTAAACTTCATATAGGTATGATATTATGAAAGTGACAGTGACCCATTGTCAACAAAACACTTTTGTACTTTTATATCTATTTTACTGTGTAACTCTGTGACCATCTTTACTGTGATAAGAAGTAATATGGTATTAGATGACTTTTTGGGATATATAATATCACAGAGAGATATGCTAAAATATCCTCAAAAGTGTGAAGAAAAATGTAATAATAATGGATAAATGGGAGACTTTAATTTGGGACCTTGTACTATTGCATTTAATATAAAGAACATCAGTATTTTTCTTAAGGACGGGGAATTATATCATTATTTATTATGACCAAGAAATTATGGGGTAAGCTGGACTCAAATGTAGCTGTATTTTCAAGTGGCTGTGCTCATTAAAACTTTAAATGTACTAATTTAAAACATGGTCAGTACTCTAAAAAAAGATTTAAATTACTTATTATTGTAACTATACCTGTAGTCAGTGTTGAATATCTTTTATATTTGGATTATTATTTGTTACTGATTTTACCTTATTATTATTATATATTGAAAATAAAGTTGTTAACCAAATGAAGGAATCTTTCATTGATCATAATATTTATCAGTTATATTTTTGGGCTAGTATGTAGTGAATATAGTATATGAGCCATGCTATAATGAATCTTGCCTTTGATTTTGATGACTAAAGGCCAAAGTTGAAGCCTTTATGAAGCACTTTGTTATTTGTGTTTTAAGCATGCAAAAGATCACAATCAATACTCTTGAGAAAAATGATGACCTCAATCTTTGGATGATATAAATGAAAAAAAAAGTACTGCTTTAAATATACCATTACATTATGGCCTGAAAAGTTTTTCAACCACCTATTGGTTGATTAAGAATCATTTGATCAGCTCTCTTTATCATTGATCAGGAATTTTTGTATCATTAATAAAGTATAAGTCCAAATTCATTCTAACAGATATTTTTAGCATATGTAGGAATCGGTTGGATTATCTAACTGTACAGCATCATTGATTATAGCTGGCATATAGGCTGATAAAAGATCAGAATAAAGCATCAATTGATGCTAATGTGACTAAACCAAAGAAAATTACACCATTATAAGACATAATCACAAACTAAAAATTCTTTATTTGATGAAACAATATAAAATGATGTGTTTTATGTGATGCATTTTCTTTGTGTGCAAAAATACAAATGATGAGAAATATTTAAATAGTACAAAATAAGGAGAAATTATAGGATACTATGAAGTCTGATGGTAGGAACATAAACAAATTAATATCAAGAGAAATAAATGAAGTGTCCAATGAGGACTGCTCATTGCTAAACTAGAGGAGGATGATAAACTCTTCCTTTCAGGTACCAAGTCAAGTTCCTCTGAAATGTTTTTCACCACTTTGAGGTATTGTGTGGTTGCGCGATGGTCAACCTTAACGGGAAATTCCTCCACCTCTGAAGGTTCCCAGTTTCCACATTTGGGGAAATTGTGAGGGACAGGAGGAAAATCACTATGTTCACCAACTTTGAATATTAATGCCATTCCAAGCTCCACATGAAAACCAAGGTGACAGTGAAACAGCCAGTAACCTGAAATACACAGAATAAGTTTGTAATCAAGCTACAATTTTAACGATTGATGAGTTTATCAAGTCAATTGTCAAATAAAACTAACATGAGGAACTACTAACTTTCCATTACAATGTGTAGCGTATTTTTACTATTTAATTGTTATCTTTTTTTCCTATTATGACTAATATTTATACAATTAGAAAATTACAAAAATATCTAATGAAAACTTCTGAAACGATATGCATTCTATTTTACAGCGCAAAAGCACAGTAATCAACCTGAAGCACCCTGTATTCATCAAATAAAGCAATAGCATTTGAAGATAAAGGGCTGATAGTAGTGAGTTTGGTTTTAGAAATTTCTTTATGATTATGACCTATCATTTAACCATAGGTTTTACTTTTTGTAGAATAGTCATAATTTCTATCTGGCCACATTTAAATTTTAGGTACCTTTTTATTTAAAAATACATAGGTAGTATTTGAACATGCAATTGTATGAATACATTATTACATGCAATGGATTCACATAATACTTTAATCCATGCATCTCATAAGAAATTGGAAAAGTTTCATATTTCCCAGAGTGAATATATATATTATTCTAAAAATAACTGCGATGCTAGTTTTTAAATGTAAATAAGATAATATTTAAAATAACTGAACCTGAATATTTTAATGAACATCGTATACCTTTTTTGGGAGGTTTTTTTCATTATAATTACTCTAATGGGTGTTAACACAGATACCATAATTAGAGTAATTCTCCTTCATATGATGTAACATCTTGTTTAATTTAGCTTTCCTCAATACTAATAATCCTGCGTAGTACCTTGGCTATAATTTGTGAGTATTTAATCAATTATTAGGTCTATATTGCCTTTCAGTTAAAATTAATTTTTTTTCCTTGAAATGCTACTTGCAGTTACCACATGAATTTATTTTGTGGATGTTAATTGAATGGAAATGGGATTTAAATATTCTAACCTGGGTTTTTTGCTTGAAAACGAACAACTGTATAGCCACCGTCAGGCACTGTCACTGTGTCTTTGAGTGCAGGCTTGAAGGGTTTTGTACGACGTTGGATAAAGCCTAAAGAATCAAGAGCCTTAATGGTTTCCACTGTGACATTTCGGCCAACCCTTCCCATTCCAAGCACCCTAAAAGCATGGCCATGAAGATGGAATGGATGGTTTGCATCATATGCAGCACCTGTAATGTAAATATTCCAAAATGTCATTTTTGATAGGTTAGGCTGAAATAAAAAATATGAAACTCAACTAAGTGAAATGATCCTTTATTTTAATAGTACATATTTAGGCTGTCTTGTATAGCAGGAACTTTTATTTATATATATTTTATGGTGACATATGTTTTTAATCCTTTCGTCGCTGGAGCACCTAAACTGGCATACATTCCAGGCATATGAGTATGCAACAAAATAAAGGAAGAATGACCAAAAAAAGGTCATCCGTACTGGGGGGGATGACTCTGAACACCTGATATATCAGTCATTTGGCACGAAAGGGTTAAGGACCAACAGAAACATGATAAATTAGTATTATAATGAAAAGCCTATGTGCAATTGGTAGTGTAAAAAAATAAATTTTAGCTTGATTAATTGTAATTCAAGAACAATATTTAATGAATTAATACTAAAAGAAGTACTTGTTCAACGAATTTAAATATCATAATGGAAATCACCTTCATCAATGAGGATGAGCTCCACTACTGCTCCAAGGGGTACTTGCAGTAGATGAGTACAGTGGCAGAAATCCTGGGAGGAACACTGTTTCCCCTCAGCAGCAAGAGATGTCTCATTACAGAAATCTTGAGAGTTAATCCCATCAGCTTCAAGGAGATTTCGTTGCGTCAGAATTGGGAAGGTGGGAATCTTTAGAGATATATGATTCAACTGGGGTGTTTGTAGGCGCTGTCTGTCATCTAGAACTGTTTATTTGTGAGAAAACATATGAAATTAAAAAAATAAATTATGCAAAAAATGTTATATTAACCATGCACATGTGTAATATTATAAAAATGATAGCTAATTACAACTGTAATTCACATTTTTGCCACAATATTTATACCATTCGAAAGAGCATTCTCTAGGTTACCAGCAGTACTGCCCCTAGGGGGCACCAGAGGCAGTATCCATAGGTAACCTTTTGTACACTCTTAAAGTTCAAGATTACAGGCATTGCTTTGCGGAAGTTTTTTATATCCATTATCATACTCTTCCACAGGATTTTAATAAATTTGAAGAAAATTCCAATAGTTTACCAAGCTCCCTAAAAGCCACTTTTTACTCCCCCTTGGCCATCTTTAAACTGTTGTGTAATGGAAAAGACCCACATTACATAAAGTGTAAGCCAAGCATTTACAAGCTTAAATGCAATGATTGTGATGCAGTTTACATAGGTCAGACTGGCAGGAATATCACTTAACTCACCCAAGAGCATTTCAGGTGATCCAAAAATTCAGCCACCACTTTCATGACACATCAGATTTCAACCATTACAGTGATTTTGTTACCCAAGTGCTACATAACATCCACAAAGGATTTAAAATGGATGCTCTTGTGCAAATTGAAATTATTTGAGTATCAAATGATTCAAGTACACACCTGTGCAATGGACTTCAATTTCCTCACCCTCTCCTCTACTCTCTCTCTGCCCTATGCCCAGAACAACCAACGTACCTTCCCCTCCCAAACCACCAAAACCTTCATCCACTTGAATGACTCACTTAACTTCTCTTCCCCACCCCTTCCTTTATACCTCTCCTTCCCCTCTTATTACAATGATTCCTTTTAATGCCTCTTTATTTTTGGCTGTTACCCAGTTTCCATTACATTCTCATGACCTGATTGTGTGTGTATGTATGGGCCTCTTCCCATTCATATTGAATCTTACAATGTTGTACCATGGTACAAAGCATTTTATGAAATATCATTGATGAAAAGTATGATATAAATTTATTTGGTAATAATGGATATTGTTATCCCCATTTATCTCAAAAGTTGTTGTCTGCAAGGTAATTAAAAACATACTAATATGGGGGAGCCAATATTTCATATCATTGAGAAGTGCTTCAGGGACAAGAAAATTCCCCTTGCTAACGTACTTGCCTTTGTGATGGACTGAACTTCATCAATGAAGGGTGGTTACCATACATACACATGCATTCCATTCATGCATTTTTTTAGACTCATGTATCCCAAGCTTCTACAGTAGACCAAATTGATAGAAAATATTCATAATAAGTAGAAAACCTAACTAAATACATATGATGGCACATTACCTTGCAACATAAATTCTCTAAATATAGGGAAATTGAGTAGTGTAATAGAATGAGGATAGTAAAATAAATAGAATGACTAACCAATAAAGAAGTACTTTAAAGAAAAGAAAGTTATGGATCATACTTTCAAAAAGAGGAAACTAATAAAACATACCTTTAGGTATGACAGTTTGATAAAGGCTGTATTGGAAGGGATCCAACTTGGGATACTCTAATGTAGGCCAAGGATATTAAAAGCAGGAAAAAATATTCTAGTAGTTAAAAATTACTAGGGTTTGAGGAGATTGGCAGGTGAGATTTCCTAAAAATCAATCTTGGGATTGAAAAATTAAGATGATTGGGAAATGTGTAGGGAAATATCATACCGATTATTTATTCAATACATATAGAGAATAAGGAAAACAATAAAAAGTACTGATACTTCCTAAATGTAAGTATTGATCTGATTCCTTTCATTATATTTTTCTGTAGTCCAGGCTTTCTCATGCACAGTCACTTTCCGAAGTCTCTAGAAGAACATGCTTTACCATTGGCTGAATCAGTCTTCTTATTTCATTAAATAATGTCTTCTTTTATTTACTTTGTTTTAATATTAGATTCTGACAAACATGCTTTATAGTAATATTTTTTTAAATTCTGCATTAAATTTACTAATGTTACTCAAGGTATTGTACATTGGATGCATGCAATAATGAAAACTAAAAGATAAAACAAAACTAACCTTTGTTAAATCCATAGAGGTTTGGAATATGAAAAATGGGGTTGTCTTTGCCATAAAAATCATATCCTAGGTAGAATTTCATGTCAGCTTTTGGCTTCAATAATGGATCATCAAGTGTAGGCATGGCCATTCCAATAGCTTCCAGTTCAGCAACACTGTGAGAACCATCAACTCCAGCTCCAACATTTAGAGCATTGAATGTCTGCAAACAACAAACCAAAAGCATAAAATATGTTTCAGAAAACTATTCTAATTGACATGTACTTGACAACCACAGCGATCATACCATTCCTTGTCTATCAGCTGCTTCATAACTAAGTTCACCCACAGGTTCAACCTCTTTCAATAATTGTATATCCACAAGTTCATTCTTCAGTGGCTCTTCCAAATATTCAATGATGGCCACCTGAAAGAAAGCAGAAATCAAACTTAATGTGCATACTCATTAGGGTAGCCCATAAACGTTTTGGTAAAAAAGTGGTAAATATGGAAATCAAATATGGTATGATTGTATTCCATAGTGAGCACTACAACACATGCATTGTATCCGGTCTGTTAAAAGTCTGCCAACAATTACTAATTGCATGCAATGGCTGAGAAGCCAATCTTATGAACTTGATTGATTGATTGAAGGGTAATCTACTGGTTAAGGTAGATTTTTGATGCACCTCAGGTTAGATTTAATTCCTCTTCCAATCTGCATACTTCTCTATGCAATCTGTAAACCACCTATCATTCTATCCAAAATCCCTATTCCCTCCCTACCCCTACTTTGTTTAACCAACATTCTACTCTCCATTAGAGCCTTCAACAACCTGTTTCCTCTGAGTACCCCTTCCATCCACCTTTCCTGCCTTCTTTGGCTTTTTCCCAGCAAATTCCTCTCCTCCCCTACCATCCTTAACACTTCTTCATTAGTTTTCTCTCCATCCACGTCACCTTCTTTTTCCATTGTCAAACCCACCTCTCAAAAGCTTCCAATCTATGCTCATCACCCTTCCTCATGGACCTGGTTTGAGATTAATACAATGCTACTACTAATACTGTGTTAATACAATGCAATAATATGACGGTTTTCACTAATCTTTTCTTCAAGTATTTATTTGAGGTCCCTTTCATCAACTCCTTCCTTTTCACAAAGTCCTCTTTTGCTAATGCAATTCCTCATCTATTACCCTGTCTAATATTCGCCCATTTTCCTCTATGATATGCAGATGATGGTAGATTTCACGCAACAATTACCTCTCCTCCCCTATCATTCTTAGCACTTCTTCATTTGTTTTTCTCTCCATCCACCTCACCATCTCTGTTTGTTGCCAAACCCACGTCTCAAAGGCTTCAATCTATACTTATCCTCCTTTCTTATGGGCCAGGTTTCAGACCCATATAATACTACTACTCTATATAATGGTAATCACTTAAAAGTTTTTGTGAGTCAGTTGATAATGATCAGCATGGTGAAAAGCCATATCTAATGGTCTAAGCAAAGATGGGATTATAATATATTATGGATAATGGATTAAAGATGGAATATACTATTCAAATGTGGGCTCATTAGATTTTACTTTTTGTAAAAGTCAGTCAGTTTGTAAGTGTTGAACCTTAATGCTTGGAAAATTTATTTTCTTGGTCTTTTTAGTTATGTTAGTAATAGCCCTTGAGGTGGCTTGCAGGGTACTTCTAGATGTAGATAGTAATCAACTCAATCAAATTGTTAGGTTTAATATGAGGAACCTAATTTCATTATTCATCACAGTAAAAGTTAATTGGAACATCTTAAGAAAGAATGGAATTTCACCTGGTGAGCTCTAGTGAATCTTTGATCACAGTCCATTAGACCTCGGAAACGAGCCCAGAATTTCTTGATGCCTCTCCTCTCTATCTCAGTGTTCTCCCACTCAGGTATGAGGATGAAATCAAATCTCTCTCCAGCATATGATACTAGGGAATCAACTGCAATAATAAACAGAAAAATATCATAGTTTTCAAGTAATTGAAAATATTTTTATGCAGTGAGAAACTTCAAAGGAACCACAGTAATCATCAAACTGATAGTTCCCTGGAAATTCAACAGTAGAGTTGAAAATGAAGAAACTAATTTTTAACTTTACTATTGAATCCTTGAATCATCACTGAAATGTGAAAGTGAAATCATTACTGAGAAATCAAAATATACATTGAATGGTGATATTCATTCAAGTTGTATTTCCAAAGGGCTTAATGAGCCCAAAACTTAGATATTATGTTGAGTGAAATGTTTAAGTTAGGGTCTAGGTTACTTATGACTCATTTGTGTGAAGCATGCCTACAGAATTCACTTGTGTTAAACTATTGGAAGAATGTCAATTGGATGTCAATGGATTTATCAAATTGGAGAAAACATATGACAGCATTAATAGAAGGAAGCTGTCTGTAGATTATAAAATGTATTAAATCAGTTAAGCTATTTTAAGAATAAATAAGATATGAGTTGACTTGTTTGAAAAAAAGCATGTCACAAAACAAAACCACCATGGTAATTCAATGCTTTAACAGAATATTTGAATGCAAATGTTTCATAGTGTGGTGGGATTGATCTGCATTGGGTTATGGATAGTCTATGTGAGGCAACATGGAGAATGGAATTTTGGGTAAGTACATCTATGTTAAATTACATACATCTGTACCATACACCTTTAAATTGATGTGCTTTTGAAATACCATGTACAATGATCTTAGGACAAATGAAATCTATTCTATTTAACTTTTTTAATTATTGAATTTGGCCAACTATGGACCGCAATGAACCCAAGACATTGGTTCTTCTTCCTTTCTTCCCAGTACTTCCTCATTTTCTCCCCAACTGCTTGTCTCTGCTCTTCCATCCACACACTCTTTGTATATTTGTTTTGCTTGTTCTTCTGTAAATTTTGTTCTGTCTACAAGTTTTCTGAAAATTTCTCTAATGTTTATTATTTCCACTATTCAATAATAAAAGTTGGCTCATACATAAGTGGTGTGGATGAGCCATTCGAGCATTTTTGTAGTAAATATATGACAGTGTAAGAGGTGAATGGGTTATAAGGCTAATATCAGGATTTTTGGACTTGTTTATCCTAAAATGGAACAACATTAAGGATAATTTAAGATCACGAGTAAAATAAATTTGATAGGTGGGATGCTGAAGTCACTGCCTTATATTAATATTAGACAAACCATACTTGATGCATATTCTAGCCTTTGAATTCTACTACCCATATAAGATACCAGGAACTTGTGCTTCACCAAAAATTAATTTATACTATAACTAACTCACCTTTGACTGGCTTCACATCACCACCGTCACTGCTTATTACCAAAAGTGTGTGATTATCAACAGAAAGCTGCAGAGGGCAATTTAGGAAGCCAGCATTGATTAATCTGAAACGATGTCTAATACCCTGTAAGGCAATTGAAACAATATCACTGTGTTGCATGAAGATGCAATATAACAAAAATGGTAAACTTTGGCGGAGTAGAAATAGGTAATTTTAATGACAATGAGACGAACTAGATTAATAAACTCATCAGATTAGTATGCAAACTATTTCATGTAATTTAAAATAATAAAGTGTATAGACAATTGGGAAAAATTATCTGATTATCTTGGAAACACCCTATCAGAATGACATACGTACATGCTGTGGGGGTGAGTCAGAAATAATATAATTAGTATGTTAATAGTCAGAAGTAATATAAAATATTTTGTTGTATTATTGTATGTTCAAGCATCTAAAGAATCACAGAGAATCTTGCCTTGTTGGTATACTAGTTGCCACAGCTGACAACACAGCAGTGCTAGCTTACCTACATGTTAAGATTCTGTATGCTTAAATGCACAAAACTTCCTCACCCTACTGGATCACAACGTGATTTAAAAATTTTATGATCAATTAAGGCTAATTTTTAACTAATAATAATAGTTAATAATTATATATAAGATTTCCTTTTGATTGCTTTTTTGTCCTCCCTGGGACAAGTTACGTTTGCTTGTGCTCCTTACTATGGTTATGGAGGTTGAAGTAGTAAAGATTTCTAGGATGCAAAAAGAAAAACAGCTCCTACCAAACATTATTTTGAGATGCTGGGAGGACAAATGTCTGGGGTTGGAGGATTGAAAATTGGTGGCAATCAAAGCATGCAACTGAGGAAGTATGTTGAAGGTTATGACCAATGTAGGAGGACAAAGGTTGAAATTGAGATAACAGATGATTTTTTTGGTTTGACTGTTTGTTTGTGAGCTGTGTAACAGAAAGGGTGGAACTAAGAGAAGATTAAATGGAAAATGTTACCACTAAAGCCATCAAACTTGGGTGTTAGCACTATTTTCCATGTATCTGTATTTAATAGCATAATTTTAATAGTATTATATATATTTTTATAATAATATTAAAAACTTTATCCAACTCACCCTCTGAACCTTGAAGACTGACAATGGAGTATAAGTAGTGTTTGGAAGCTGGTTCCTCACACCTGCCTCTACAGGATATGGTAGAAATGAAGGCCCACTTCTCCTCCCAGTGGTAGGTGCAGATGATGGGAATGGTCGAAAACGTCCTCTTCCATTCACCAAGATAGAGGATGGTTTGTTGTCTCCATTACCATGGTGGTGTGACACAAAATTGACCACACCTAATTGGTGTGACCAATCTGTTATCTGAAAAATATTGTTGGGTTACAGTCCATTTTTACTGAGATAATGGTGAATTGATGTTTAAATATTCATTCAAACAAAGAAGCATGAGGGCTGTTCAATAGAGTTGATCATAAATGTTTTATTCACATAATTTATTGAGAAAATATTTTTGTTTTATTATTAGCTTAATGTATAATATACAGCTCCCTTGACTCTACACTCCAGAACTAGTCATTTCAAGTTGAAAAATTCTCAGATCACCTCTGGCAACAATGGGGTTGTCATATGATGAGCAATATTCTGCATTGAAATTTTCTTTTGCCCGAACAAATTATATGCCAAGGCCTATAATTTCAATGGAAGGTGGACCCAGATCTTCAGTCATTAGTAGAAATAAATTATTATATAAATATTAACCCATTAAAAGTCATTATTGGTAATAATATAGGAAAAAATCAATACTAGTTCTGTTGTGAGAGACAGTAGATTATTGAATGATAGGCTTCTTCTGGGATATTTATGGTCATATCATTTTTCCATATTAAGGGAATGGTATATCATCATGTTGTAACAGCACACACAATTGTCAATGGAGAATATTTGAGGGAAGTTCTGGAAATTCTCAAAGATCATATCAATCACAGAAGGCCACCTATTAGAGCGACATGCTTGATGCTGTACCAAGATAAAGCACAGCTGCACATCACTCATATTTTAAGATCTCACAAAAATCAATATGAAATGGAAGGGAATTGTAAGCTACCTGAATGATATGATCCTCTGAATCAGTGTCATACAACTGTGAATGAGGGTCCTGTTCTTTTGGAACACGAATTATTAGAGCACCAAAACTGCCATCCCCTCTCTGTAGCCCTGGAATTGACGGCACAAAATATTTAAAATGTGTTGAATTAAAGTACAATGAATTAGTTTATCAGCATAATGCACATTTTTCTAAATTAAAAAATAATTTGAGGTAATCATTGCAATGTAGATGATACCGAAATTGTAATTTATATTCTCCATATTCACATTGCATTTTATATAATATGGTTTCTTAGAAAGTCTGTTTCATTGGAGGTGCTACAGTCAATTTATAATGGTTATTTCTATATCTGAGACACATATGATTTAATTTTATAGGGAAACTCACCAAAATATGTATATATTATTTAAAAAAAGATAATAAGATGGTAGTGCTAGTGAACCAGTATGCTTGATCAGCCCAGAAAGGTCCATGTAAGTCTCTCCAAAGGAAGCTTAAATTTTTGTAACATCCATGTGTTTATATGTATTTTCTTTTTATTTACTTTTCTCAAGAAATATTCCCATTTATTTTTTCACAAGGATATTCATAATATGTGACAAGAAATCCACATCAGTAGTCATAAAAGACAGTTTTCATCCAGAAGCCCCATGGCCTTAAAACCATAATGAATAATAAAATAAACCTCCAATGAAAATTAAAGAAATAGATATGCAATATGGTTAAATTTGAAAAACGATTCAAGTGGCATGTGATTGAGCAATGCTTTTAAAGTGTAGCAAAATTTATCTAAAATTTATTTATTATACTTGTGATTTTGACTGTAGTATGTTGTGGATTATGTGTATTGTGTATGCATTGATGAATCCCGTAACTGCAATTGTAATTGTATGGCCTCTTGGAGAATAAATTATTATTATATATTGTATATTGCAAGTTGACAAGTTCTCCAGGAGCATGTAACTCCAAATACTTTGGTCCTTCGGCTTGCCTAATCCCTCAAGAGTGTGCAACACAGCATATGTGTACTGTAAAATCCATGTTCCTAGGGTGACTTTAATCAGAGGTATTTAAATCGCCCAGGGTGTTTTTTTTTGCAATCGCCAAAGAATCTGTGTAGACATTAATGTAAATATTTTTAGTATTGTAATTGTTCTTTATGAAAATTCAAAAAAAAAATTCTATATACAACTATTTCTACTTTATTGTTATAAATGGATACTTACATTTTGCCAAGCAGTTTATATTTGAAGATATTTTAAATTATAAGAATCGCTAGATATTGAAAAATCTGAATGCATATGGTGCATTGCACAAGCTTGAGGTATGGATTTGATTGGATGCAGATACTGGGGGAGTGTTTGCCTCAATATAAAGTCGCCTTGAGTGGTTAAGTATTCAGATACAGTCAGATCTGCTACACTTACCTGAATGAGAGTGCCAAAAGTGAGTACCAGGTGAAGATGCATTAAAACGATATACAAAGGTTGATCCAGGTGTGATGGGGCACTGTGTCACAAATGGGACACCATCTAAGTGGGGTGTACCCTGCTGGTGTAAACCATGCCAGTGGATGCTTGCACCCTCTTCTGGCATTGCATTTGTGAAGACCACCTCCACTTCATCACCGAGGCAAACCTATGCAATGAGAAAGGAGTGAAATGGAGAGATAAGAATTTTCTCTTTCCTTACAGTTAATAACTTTCAATGTAACTACAAAAAATTGTAACAAACCACATTTTCCACATGAAGGACAGTGGTTGTTAATTGGATCAGTAGGGTCCCACTTCGGGAATTTCCAAAGTTTGTGGCAACAATTTCTGTACTTGTTATGATTAAAAGATGCCAATGGCAAGTAAATCCTTCAAAAAGAGTTGTACCTCTCACAGCTAGTTAGAAGTGTATAGATGGTAAGTGAAATATGTTTGTACAAACTTGCTCATATACTAATTGAAAATAAATATAAAATGATGAATAGTGGCCACATCTGAAAATAATAAACTTTATGCTGTTTACATTCCTCTGATTGTAAAAGGTTTATAGTTGACATGTAGCATGCAGGTAAATGAAATCCAGACACAAACACTGCTGCCCATTCTTCTACATGACAGTGCCTGCTGTCATAATTCTGCTGCAGTACAGGGCTTACTTCAGCGGTGGGGTTGGGACAGATTAGATCATCCTCCAGGTCTTTCCAACATGAGCCACTATGGCATTCATTTCTTTGCCAAACTTAAAGAACCTTAAAAAAGTTGGTGTTCCCCATTAGGAGCAACACCTTTTGACCAGTAGAGTGATCCTTCTGAGACATCAATAGAAATGGCATTTCAGCTGATACTCAGTACCTTCCAACAGTGTGTTAGCTGGTCATGGCTAGTGATTACATTGAAGGAATGCAACCCTCAGGTTCTGCAATAAATGGCTTGTTACATTTGCATATGTTGTCACTAATTTATTTCCAACTCTTGAATGAAACAATAACATGACAGCCACAACACACCTGAATTGATGGGCCAGGCATCGTTCTGTTGACCACAACTATTGTTCTCTGCATGCCATCAGCTGCGATGCAATGCTCGAGGTCACAGTGGGAAAGGTTCAGCGGGCAGGCATAGCATGCCTTGCTCATCGTCTCGTACCACTCCTGCACGAAGAGGAATCGGCAGACCATTGGAGACTCGCCGGCCATGCACTCCCGGTGACAATGGTGACGTTGTTGGCCCTCCACGAAGGTTACCACCCTCTCGGTGGTAACAGGCGGCCGTGATGGGGGGCCCCCGGTAGTGTCCATGAACTCAGGGTGGAGCGGGACACCATAGAGGGGACCATCCTTAGGTGGGTAATCCTCTGTTGTTTTTCTGGATACCTCTCCATCGTCCTCTGTATTGATCGAGTTATCAGGTTGGCGAGTGGGGTCCCGACCTTCCTGGGGGAAGAGTATCGTCTGGTACACGGAGGATAAGGGGTCGGGGACATGACCCATGGTTAGTGAGAAGTTAAGGAAGAGGGCGGGGTCCAGTAGGTTCCCCTGACGTCGTTTCGGTCGCTCCTCAAGCTCTTCAACCGGCTTGCGCTGACCTTGTGCTCCTTTGGCCGTATCATCACCAGGCTGTGACTTCACTACCGTGTAGGGGAGAGATGAAGACGCAGGTGCAGCTGAAGTTCTTTGAGAGGGTGGCAGGGTGATGGAAGTAGTCTCCGGTGGACCCGGAAAAGGAGGAAGGGTACCTGAAGGTGGCTCATCTACGGCAGAGGGGTCCACATCTGTTTTGACCAGAATGGACTTGTCAGGACCTGAGAGAAAATACATTGAATCAAATTTGTGGTAATTATGTTACATATTTCAACTCCTATTTTTCTAATATCGTTCACCCACATTTCAATTGAGATTTGAAGAAGAACATTGGAGCATAGGTATGCTCCAATGACAATCGAAATTTCCTGCTGCCAGCAAACACGATCTCCACACCATTTGATTCAATAAAATCAAATCACTTTCCAAATTTGGATCAAAATTAAAGTTTGAAATTCTTCAAGGCTGTTTTTAAGATATATTTAAAGTATTATATGATGACAAAATGGAAGTTCATTAGGGTAGAGGTTATATGTAAAATAATCAAAGTAGTTGCATGCCTTATCATGAAATTCTCGCCTCATTAATGTAATAATTTACTTGGTTATTTATTAGTTAATTGAGTATTGAGGGAAATTTCACAGTTGTAAGTTCAGTAAAGACCTGCACATAAATAGGACTTTGTATTGAAAAGATTTATTTCAATTGTACCATGTAATAAAAAAACTTTATATACACAATGCAACGACTATAATGACGTTCTTGATAATAGTATTTAATCAACTTGTATCGCGCTAGGTATCACATAAAATTAATTAAGTTAAAATAAGTTATCTTTAAATCAATAATAATTAACTAACAAACCTAATATTAATAAAATCGTGTAAAATTTACGGTACAGAGTCAGTCTTAAGGCGTTGCCGCCGATTAACTGTTAGGAATTTGATAAATGTATGTAATTCTACCCTTTAAAAAAGCATGACGGTTTTAAAATGTAGATTTTATGGGGAAATTAGGGCCTCCGGAAGCTAAGTTCGAAATAAACATGAGGTATATGAAAAAAATTATAATTTATTTTAATCCGAAATCAGAGTTCGAGCTATTAATGAATTTATGGTATAATTTAAGAATAATGAATATACGGTATCACGAATCGCCTCTACATATTACTACAAGCGTAACCGTTGAGTCAACTATCCAAATGTTGATGACCATCAGTTCGGCCATTTCTGCAATATTGGGATCTTTATTTTTTTTAAGTAGAACTTTTTTCTTAAGAATGTCAAAGTAACAGTGAACAGCCAAATGATTTTTATATGCCACCATCAGATTTTATATAATATTTGACCGGGCCTGTGAAATGCTTAATTGTATTTCTTACCATTCAAGAAGGAAGGTTGATCTGTCGGATTTGGGTCCACAACCAAAAGTGCCTCGTCGAAAGTTTGCGCTTTTACGCTAACAGCGCAGCAGAGCCCAAGTATCAAAGCCGTCGTTGTGCGTAGCAACGCTGCACCGCTGCCGCAGATGTCTGGAGAGCGTTGCGAACGGAAAGCCATTACACTGTGAGAACAATGAAAGAAATGGACCGATAATTCTAGCATTCTTTTTTTTTTAATGAAATGTATATAATTTAGGTTTAAGTACTGCAGGTATCCCGTGAGGATACCAACCCTGTCGTTAATTTAAAAGATCACTGTTGACGTGATGTTTCGGAAAACTGTTAAGGAAGAAAGGATTACTACCTTAGGCATGCATGCAGTAAAGTGTGATGACAACGAAAAGAAGATGAGATTTTTATTTAGACAGAGAATTTTCTCTTAAGCGCCCAAATTTTAAATACAAAATAAATCCAAATATACGTTAGAGACGAATTAAAATTGGCTGTTTTACCAATTTCGCAATGATTTTAGCTTGATAAGTATAAATTCTATCGTTTGTGGTGTAACGTTATGTAATTTACTCATAATTAATGATAAAATAAAATGATACACTATTTTTTTAATTTCACAATAGTTTATTACATGTTTATGACCCGGATTTCGACGTCAAGGCGTCATCGTCACGTAAAGAACAACGGGAAAATCCCGGACTCTCCCGTAGTTCTTCACCTAATGATGGCTATTTCACGTCGAACTTCAGGTCGCAAAAAAAAACTCCAGTGGAATTCACAAATGGTTTATCATTAATTGATAAAAACAATTTACCATATGTAAAGACGATGAGAAAAAAAAATAGGGACTATAAAAAAAATTATCTCACCTCGATGTGAGTCTTTTCATATCAAATTCTAGACCGTATGGCGCGCAATAACCTACAAGAGCGACAATTCTACCGATCATAAAAGATTTTCCGAGTGTCATTCTTGCACTTCTCCCAAAGCTCTTACATTTCAGAAGACTATTTTCCACGATGTTACGTCGTCGCTAAGGGGACGAGTTACATAATATATTTCCCACATTATCCAAGGGCTTCAGAAGTACCCGAAAAAAGTTCCCATTTTCCAGACTTAAAGGGACGACAAATACGCTCTAACAGGAATCGCAGATGTAATATAATTTTACAGATACAGTGTGCATATTAAACCAAAAGCAAATAAAAATAACCGAAACTTCACAGTTTTATCTCCACTGCTCAAAAAAACTACCCTCTGGAAGAAAAACACACTCCATTCCCGTCTCTTCTCAAAGTAAAATAATCATTTAAATAATTGCTGTTTCACTGGTTTGCATCACCGACGTAGGCAAATATAAAACAAAGGATGAAAAATCGGAGTGAAGGCTTTCGCGGGGTGCTTTTGATGATACAGTTTTTCGGAGTTTTCACCTCGTATCTTCTTATCGAAAGACGACAGTTTCGTGGGATTTTCAGTCGGCTTCTTCAGGTCGACGTGGATTCGATGCAGTTTAGGAAGCGATGTTCATTTCAGTCGGGCCCTCTATTATTGGTTGGTGGTAAATTGTTGAAAAGGCGCTTCCAAGTGTTGGATAGAGTGTAACCGTTATCTCTGTTTATTTTATTAGTAAAGAGAATTAGTATCATCAACACTGGCCACTGATACTCTTTAATAATATTTCTAAGTGGCCAAAACCAGAGGTCCTTCCCCCTTTTTTTTACATCTCTTGTTATTGTTCGGTGTTCTCGTAATTTCAATCGCCTCCCTAATTAGGTGAGGAAGGTATCTTATTTCTTGGGCTATCAATTTCGCCTCTTTCAAGTGTGGCATTGTGTGAAGGTCTCCTTGAAGGCTAAGAGACACGTGATACATTACAGTAGTGACTCGATCTGTGGCAAAAAAATACCAATTGATTCTTCCTCAGAGTTGTTTATTACGGTGACTAGCTCTTACTGTTACATCAGTGGCAAAAATAGGTACACTATGATTCTTCTTTCATATTCCGCTATTATACCCCGTCATCTCATCAGTGCCCGACCCATTTTGCGAAGTACATGACAATAACAATTTTCATTGGCTGCGCTGTAGCATTCTATAATGGAATCGTTGGAAGATGTGCCTCATTCGTCCCATTACATACGTATATTCACAGGGTCTTGAGGAAAATTACGCCAAATCATAGACATAAAGGTCTACAATAATCTCCTTTCACTTTCCTCACCCCAAGCTATTACATTCACTCATCATATCACGTCAAAATAGTTGCTTCTCATACGAGCCTTGGGTTAGTTGGAAAGCCTTTTAACTAATCCTTCGAATGCATGACGAAGAACCTTGAAACTGGAAATTAAACTTGGAGGTTATGTGTCTTAATTCGTGACTAAGAGGTGCTTTTAATCCAAATTTTTTTAAAGGTTAATTACATTCACACACTTAACAGGATCTATTCATTTGTTGCGTAAGTATATATAAGTATAAGTAAGTATATTGTAAGTATATTCATAGTCAACAGGCATTTTTCAATTAAAAATAGCACATCCTACTTCCTTATCCTTCTTATTCGCGTCTCTGAACATGCCATATATTTTTCTTTTCGCTAAAATGGTCGAATCTCTATTAATGTTGCATTTTAATTACAGTCAGCTGATTTTGAGTCAATAATGAACCGCTGATTTTTTGTCTCAGCAATTAATGCCTAAAATTCAGCCACAGCGATGTATCTGAAGGGCTAATAGCGTACTAATTACCGTTGGGAGAAATTTTTTTCCTAATGGTTTATCGGGAACAACTGTACTCACATACGTTTTCATAACTGCGGTTAAAAACTGGCTATAAACTAAAGAGATCTCCATGATTGAATCCTGAACCCTCAGGTCCTCTACTGGAATAATTTTTCCTTCCCCTTTAGTTGACATCTCTTCCATCATTAGTACATCTTTCAAAGATGTTATCTCTGGGTACGTACAATTCAATAAAGTGTTTGCAAAATTCATCATAAAGAGATATATTTTGAGATCTATGTTGTCATCAATAATTATGCATTACTGTCAATTCCGGAACCGAGAAAACAAAAGAAATTTAACCTTAGACTATCATAATAAGGATCAATGGTTACCCAAGTGATTAAGGAATACGGTTGACGTTATTACTTATGAGTAATAGTGGTTAATTATAGAAAGCTGCATGGGTGAGTGCCGTAAACACTGCAAGTGAAACAAATTCATAGGATACAAAATTCTTCTCCGTCCGTCCGACAAGGAGCTTTTCGGCAACATTCCTAATGAACCAGGAATAAAAAAGCTAATGCTACTTAATCTTAACTGTAGTCCAACATTTTTGACTGCAAATAAGAGAAACGCTGAGCAATACACACGCGGTACCTTAGATATTTGTTTAACGTTAACTCATAAGCGTATTATAATTTACAAATAAAGTTACCATAAAGTTTTCCATTAATGACGGAAATGCAAAACAGCTCACGAATTAACTTCGACACCAGTCATCGGAGAGGTTTCAATTTTTATTTAATGCAAGAATTTGACATTTTATTTAAAAAAAAATCAGCTCGCGAAGGGTACGAGGGAGAATCAGTATATCTCTCATAGTATAATATCTCAAGTGGCACGAAGACTTTCATTCTGAACAGAATAAGTGGAGAAACAATCCTACAGGTACGGATAGTCTCGTCACCGGCGTGTGATCAAATAGGGAATTCCCAAACAAGGGTAAAGATATAATTCAAACTAGGAATTGGCAACCGATGGATGGGAATTGCGGGAGAGCAGCCTGGTACACCGTAATGAAACACGTGCCTTTGTTGAGGGAGAGAGAGTGGTGGTGCCGACAAACGACAACAAATGGAAGTGCCTTTTTTCTTGGCAGCAGTGTCGGCCCCGCATCGAGAGGAATGCGGATCAGATGGTCACTGAGATGGCGGCAGAGCGGCGACAATAGCCCCATCTGAATGAGTAGAAGGGTGTGCGGCGGTCGCAGTGAATGGAAACAGCGAAAGCATTACATGTAATATCACTGCGGGACCTAATGGGCAATGGTAATTCGGACAGGAAGGACTGACCGGTAGGTTTACTAATGGGCGGAACAGTGTCAATCTTCAATCGCATTTTCTATATTTTAAAGAGCACACTAATAAGACCACAGATAAAGAAAAATTTCAACAGAGACCAAGGACACAAAGTCAGCGACACGTGGCTTCCAGTAACTTCCACAAGAAAGTTCGAGAAAATACCAGACCAGCCCGTTCCCTCTATGCCCGTCCCCCCGCAACCTACGCCCTCCGAGTGTATATAAATAAAGGAAAATCCAGAAAACTCGTTCAATCCCAGACGAGTCCCTAGTCCGAAGTCAATCCCAAGTCTCCGGCAGAAGAGAAGAAACGTTGGAAACAACAAACTAAAGACGAGGTTATACCAAAAAAACCTCCAGAGGCTCAAAGATGGACCGCGAAAGTTTTAATCAATTTGTACTTATTATATTATGGATCAACTGAGAATATATAGCAATGTCTGAAAACAGGAATTTTAAAAGATGAAGAAAAATATTACAGGATGAAGAAAATATATGAAGTGGAATCCATGTATCACAGACGAAATCCAATTAAATGGGAAGGAAATGAAAAAATTCTTGAATGGAGGATGGGTAACCTACAAAAGAATAAGGAATGAAATATGCCGTCAAGCAAGAAATGCTGGGGAAGAATGGAAGGCGAACGTGTGCTAACCTTACTCTCAGGATAATACCGGAGAAGACATTACAAAAAGATATGTCAATTGCTTTTCATGGACCTCGAGAAAGCTTTTGACAACATGGCTTGTAAAATCGTGCTACGTAAGAGATGTCGGAATACTCTACTACGATAGAAGATTGATACACACTACGTTTGATACTATTTTATTGCTTTTCACCTAAAATAATGTGAAAACGAAGCAAGGATACTCAGTAAGAAATTAAAAATGCTCCAGGGGTGTGCCACGAGTGAAAGGAGAGGAGGTAAGAAGGGAAAGGTGGAGTGAGTTAACAGAAGTACACATATAAAGATCCAAATATTTTAACATTCTATCTTCTTCGATTTAAATTTGAGGTTCAGGTCTGGAGGAAATGGGGAGAAAATTTCCCTTCCTCAAATCTAATTCTCTTCACCGAAACTGTCGTCCGACAAATTGGACCTTTTCAAATTTTTTATATATTTTTTCTTCAATAAATTATCAACGAGTATTCCTATTATTTTTAAGGCTGAGTTATTCAGGTAAGTAGCACAAGAGATATGCTAATTGGTAAGTATGCTGTTATTTGTCAAAGCTCGTTATCACAAGTTCTCTGATAGTTTGACCACTGAGAATCCCAATATAATGCCTTGTATTGAAGGAGCAAAGGGCCCACAGGAATATAGATATTCGAAAAACATTAAAAATATATTAATTGTAGTCTTTCTGTTTCAAGTTACCATTTTATTATTGAAAACATGTTATAATAGACATAAATTGAAATTATTTGATTGAAAACTCACCCAAAAGCAGATATTTTCCCTTCTCCACTTTGAATTTTTGAACAATATGCAATAATGATAATTTGTAAATCCATCCCTCAGGCGAAACGAGGTACCCTATGATTCTCTCTCACACACACACACACATGTATATATGTGTGTGTGTGTCGGAAATCGATTTTTATGTATCTTGAATCGCTTCTATCAATGGTCAGAGGCGTAGGGACGTCAATTCAGATTTTACAGCCATCTCTTACGTGAGTGCAATCGACTTTGCTCTTCGTAAATAGTTTCTCTTCGTTGATGACAGCATCAGGTTTTTCCAAGGACATATGTAACGCCCTTATGGGAGAATATCTCGGTTAAATGTAATGAATAGGTTATTTGAGAGGCATAATAGAGGCCTTCACTATGAGTTCTCGATAACTGATGCACCTCTATATGGTATTTCAAGGCCGAACGTATAGTTACGCGAGCGGCATAATGGTCCCAGCCCCGAGTATTCGGCATTTATCGCACAATGCATAGTCAAGTACATGGTAGGACAACTATGTATACATGGTGAGTTATATGGAAAGGTGAAAACTGAAAAACTATCATAAGCGGTCGAATGCTACCAATTAGTCCAAAGTTACACGTGGACATGGATAAGATGTGAAAGTGAGAAAGCCTACCGGAACACAGACTTCTCGGCGTCTAGTCTCCCAGCTTCCCGTATACCTTGGGGATACACTTCCTGGTATCCTGATTTGATGAAAGTAAATCCCTCCCGCTCTCTTTATATTCATGATGTAACTAGTTACCCACGTATGGTAAACTTAGTTTCAGGCATCACAAGTTTTCCGGTTTCTTTTAGTAATTGTCAAACTTTAAAGTCACTTTCGTTTCTTCACCTTTCAGAATTCCTGGAATCGGATTATTGGGGAATGTAACAGGTGAAAGGAAAGGAGAAATTATGAAATCCTTATCGGACTCATCTGGGTTAGGTCGAAACATTGCATTCCACTTCCGTAATATGAGATCACACACTGGAAGCAAGATGGCATCACCCCGCGAAATTACACCAACAAAACCAGCAGCACGGATGAGGGATTGTATTTACCACGAAGACAAATTATCAGAGGTTTTAAGACCAATGCAGTGAACGGAGCTGTTCTGGCAAAGAGAGGTTATGAAGGGAAGCAATCTGTCTTCGACCATTGATCGAAGAGGTGAATAATACTCCTCAGAAAATTCCGCAGGAAAGCACATGAAAAATTTTCAATAATGCATTCGACGAGTACAGCGGCTGTAATGTATTCATTGCTTAGTAAGTATTCACAACGTTTGTTTTCGGTTTAAATCACCCACACAAAAAAGTAATTGTTCTACTTCCTCCTCTCGTGTAGTGATCTCTGTTTTATGTAGTTGTATTTCACAGTTTTACTTCTAAGTATAATTACTTCTAAATCTTCATAGGCAGGATGTTCAATCTTTCTCACTTGGTTTTTCTACTAGAGACTTACTAATAAATTATGTTCCTGCTTTACCTGATCTCTGAGAAAGGAGCGCTTAATTTCCATTTTTTCGTTCCGCTGGATTGGATTTAGATTGAGACACGATGGAATTCAACTTGCCCGATAGCCTCAGAAAGCAATGAAGTCATAGAGATATCGTGGATTTCCATTTTTCTTGTAGCCTTTCGAATTTCATAGCATATGATTAACTCAATTACGCTCATTCTACTTTAATTTGCCAAATTAACAGGTTTAGACAGCCATGTCCAAAATGAAAGGGAAAATATATTCCATAACGATGATGTTAGCGCGATTAATTTACTAATTAAGGAAAATATAGAAAGAAACAAATTGTCCAGTAACTTGCTTCAAGACGTTACCTTTAATATGAAATAAAAGCTTAAAATGGTTATAAACGGATCCCACAGCCAGATTCCATAAATAACTCTGAAAATGCAAGAATATAGTACTAATATTCTGTATAAAAAGTGTCTGAAGTGATATAAAGACCATCCGCTCTATGGGTAGTCAGGTTCCAACTTTGCATGCAAAGACAATTCATTTATCGTCAGATTTACTCAGTTTCTCACCAGGTTATTAATTAAGCCCAATCAATGGGTGAATTTCAGGACTTAAATTTGCAACCAGCAGGGAGGTGTTCTAAGCTGTAGGCGTGGATAAATTGAGCATGACTATATACTTTTAAAGATGAAAAGTGTGTGCCTTACCAAATGGTTCGGGTCCAATAAAAGAAGACGCTGCAGATCTAATTGTATATAAAGAAAAAGGTGCCCCCTTTTTAAAGCAATAAACGAATGGTTAGATATTAATTTTTTTATTGTGTTCAGTTAAAATATAAGTCTCAGAGAAGAGGCTAAGCCTTTTAAAAGAGTTGGAATGTTCACGCAAAGAAAAGTTAGAGCAATAAACATTGAGGGCTTTGGGATAAACAAATTCAAGTATCTCAGGAACAAATAAACCAAAAGTATTACCAATGTTTATTTGATTCATAATTAAAAATGCTCCCTTTTAGAGTAATAATAATATTTAAATTTTTTTACAATAATTATTAACATAAAAAAACAGCCATTTTTTATGTTTTTTCGGCATTTTTGCATAAACTAATTGACAAAATTAATCTAAGAAGACTTAAATTGAAGGTTTCATTAATACCTTTAAAAAGTATTCGAACTTATCTCCCTAAAAGCAATATTGTAGCTAGTTGAATCGAAAAACATGTTTTCGCCAACTTTGGACTATCACCATTTGTTAACGAACACTTTTTTTCATCTTGAAAAGTATAGGCATGCCCAATTTATCACTGCCTACAACTTAGAACACCTCCCAACCGGTTGAAAATTAACGCAATAAATGAGTTTTTTTTTCACCCAATGACTGGACTATTAGTAACAATGTGATTTATCTGTGGAAGTATGTAAGAGGTTGCGGCACACGGTAATTACTAATTATTTCATTTCTTCCACATCGTGTTCATTTGAATTTAGATATAAACGAAGAAAGACCAAAGCTTCCGTTCATTCATTCATTCGTGATGTATGATGTGAAATATAACGTGGGTAATTCGAAGAGGAGCAGAAGCCACCGTGGGAACAAAGATTATCATCGGCTAACAATTTCCATCGAGGGGTCACGGGTCTCGTTAGGAATCTTGAATTTGCTATGCGTCCAGTAATCTTATCCTTAAGAAAGCAGGCCAATCAGTGGTGCGGACGTGCTTGTCATTGTTGCTCCCCGGAGATTGAGCACGAGTTTGAAGCGAAGGACTACACGAGTCGAAAGTAATCGAAGAATTACTTGTATCACCGTAAAGTCGTCGTTCGCCGAAAGCCGAGCGCCGAAAGCCATAAGAGCAGTGCATCCGAAGAAACTCATCGATCCGGGACTAAGAGGGATTGAAATGCTTCATTAGCGATAAATGTGCATTTCAACACGGAGACAATAGAATTGAACGTCGTGTTCGTCCTCGCCCTATCGTAAAAATAATTACCAGATGACGCGGCGACATTTCGCCGCGAAGTCTTACAAATGCCGCCACGCCCGTCAGGTGGTAGGACTGGAATTCATTAATCAGGGGCACATCGGCGACTATGATCTCTTCCATTGCCTCTTAAGAATCAGACGGAAGATTTTCTCCAGTTTTATTTTTAGTCCCATAGATTTCAAGGTAGTACAGTATTCCAAGGTTATCAAGGGTATCTTCGTGAATTTTTCATGTTGTTTGAGGTCGCAAGTAGGTACCACATTTCTCCGGATGGAAATCTCGTATAAAGCGATTCACAGGAGTGAAAATGTGGAAATCCTTAGACCATACCTAATTACTTCAATATCAGGACAATGACCGATGAAGAGCAGTCACAATGAAGAAGTTATAGATTCTTTAACACGTGGCTGGGTAATGGTTAATTCGTTACTACGAAACTAACCAGGAGGTTATCAATATTTTTCAATCATTAAAGTCTGACGATTTCCCGAGGATTTCCCTGAGAATTGTTTTGGCATTTCCAAATATTTTATGGATTGTTCGGAGCTAATAATTTCTAGTAATAGGGATGGTCGACTATAAGAAGAAAGTTCCGGTGGGGGGACGGCTGGATCCCGTTCAATTTGCCCGTATGCTTCACCACCGGAAAACACTTTGGGTGGCCATTATCTCCATACCTATGTAATCTGAAGTTCCAATGCTCTAGGGCGGGAGTGGCGAACCTAACGGTACACGGAGCTGAGACGGCGCTAAAGGGTATCCCAAGGGGAATTTGGATTAGACAGGGTCGACTCTACAGAAAAAATGATTTGACTGAGTTTCATAATTGACGGCTAACGTTTATTATTATTAAATACTGTCACTGATATTTCTTCCTTTTTCATGTAAATTATAAATTTATTATAATGTCATGTTACGAGTCATATTCTAGTAGTAGTAGTGTCGTATTCTACATCGTAATTAAATGTAATTAATATATTTCATTCAAAACCCAGAACATCTTCGTTATGCACTACAATAAAATATTTAGCCTTCAAAACAAATGACTGTGAATACCATTAAAAAATTATTTTTTCAATTATGAATATGTCCCAAGATTATTACAATCATAAAAATCTGTATCACAATCTCACTCGTTGGGTTGGCGCGCGAATCAGGTTGACACACTCATTTCCTAAACTTTTGCCGTCAATCGCCATAAGGTTCGCCGGACCTAGCCTAGGGTGACAACATAACGGCCGACTTGTCATCAAAGGCAACGTATGTATTTATACAATCAAGTATTGACATTTTATTCCAATCAGCAGGGATGCCCACGAATTCCTTTTCCTCGGCTGTTAACCACGGACTCATTAGGTTTTTACGTAAGGTTAGTCTTCGGGGATCATCGACACGATGTAATGACATTGACATGCGGCCAAGGGCGGAACTTAGCTCCCACCCGCCGCCACCGGCGAATAAAGGAGAATCAACGGTCGAAGCCATTCATTGGTTGGCTGTGAAGGCTTCCACGGAGTGAGATAGAAGATCTAAGTTTTCCGGGATTCCCTCCGTGTGAGTCCATTTTGCAGACGGCGTCTT
>WURS02440074.1:0-15022 GCA_011762765.2 Rhinocypha anisoptera | reverse complement strand
AGCATATAGCATTGTATTATGATGCATTACAAAATCTTACCACATTTATCGAAATCAGCCATTATCTTGATTTTACAAAACACAGAAAATTTGGTTCCCTAGGTGTTATGTAAAATCAAGATTCTACTGTACTCAGTATCCAAACCGGTCGCAGTAAAGAATATATTTTGTGGAATAGCTAAGTATTTGAACTATTCTCATCCTTGAGGGGGTTTAAATTAATTGGATTCATCTACATGCTTATCCTGAAAGCCAACTGATGGTGTGTGGTGGTGGTTCCTTTCAGATATTTTCCAACGAAAGAAGGAATCCCTAAATGTCTTAGTTTGGACATCTATTTCTCTCTTATTTAGTGGATCTGATCGGACCACCCCTCAGGATATAAATTCAGGAGGGGTTTTAATATTTTCAAACAATACTGAATTCAGTGTTTATGAGTTTTTCAAAATATCAATATGCAAATATATATTCTAACATCTACCATCAGAGTTCCATAACCATAGGTGATTATGACTTAACTCTCTCTCTGACCATAGCAACTTTTAGCAAATCGCACAGCCCTGTCCTAAACTTTCTCTATTTCATGAATGAAGCTCTTTTCAGGTGCATCCTATACATTGCACTTATATTCGAAACGGGGTCTCGTACAAGAAATTGATACCAATACTCTTTCACCTTTAAATCACTGCTACCAACAAGTCTGATGAAAGCTACTTCTTTAATTGCACATCCACAATTTTTTTCCATGTGGGGACCCAAGACACATCATCAGTCATAGATACCAAGAGTTAAATTGCCATATGCCATAAATGGGATTTCCTGAGCAGCACGATTGAGGCAAGTAGAGATTATGCAAGGTGTGGTGAAACACCTTAAGACAATAGGAAATATCAATATTTCTATCATACATATTTAGCAGAGTTGAATATGGAATCGAGGATGAGTCATGTTAGTTATCCAATTTTGAATTTAAAAAAAAAACAAAATTACCTGAGCTTTCTGTCCTGGCTGTGGCCGTTTATTTGTAGCCTGCTGGACCTTTGCCTTCTGTATCTTCTTTTTCTCCTCTCTTTCTTTCTTTTTATCACAAAAGTAATCTTCCCTGAATAGGAAAACATTGTGATTATTAACTTCACTACTACTAAAACATCCACATCGATGTTTTAAGATAACGTATGATATAAATAATGTCATAGGAAGTTTACTTACTGTTTCTTAATGATTAGCTTCACTCCTTCATATTCAACAGATTCTTTCTTCATAAATTCGTCAGCATCTTCCTTCTTTGAAAACACAACAAATACAGAGCCCTTGAATATATATTGGTCGATTGCTTTGTCCAGATACGACCGCATCTGAAACAGAATGTCCGATAAATTATTACGAAGTAATAGCTGAATTGGGATGTGTTAACCAACTACTTAAAGAGTCTAAACAATATTTATGTGCAGCACTAATCGAAATTCACAAAATACTGGGTTATACTATATTGTATATAGTTACAGTAGTAGAGTATATATACCATTAACACTAATCAATTACCTGAACGTTATCCACAGAACCATATTGGCTGAAAAATTCCAGGAGCTTATCTAAGGTGGCATTTTCTTTGGAGAAGCCTTTACAGTAAACAGTTCGTGCTTGAATCTCCTTCACTCTACCTTCTGTCATTTCTGGCACGGGCTTTTCCACAGAACGTCTTATTTTCTTGTTCTCTTCATCAACCTGAATAAGTAAAAAAAAGTGAATTTACACGAAGAACACAATATCGTAATTCTTTGAAGCAGTATTTAAACATTAATTGATACCTTGCTATACGGTGCTCAGGATTTCAAACGTACACTAAATAATTAGTTCAAATATACGACATTTGGGCAGAATTATCATCATTTTGACAATTTATACATACTTATATGGATACTTTCTTCCTTCAATGAAAAAGTGAGTAACATAACATTCAACTTACCTCAATCAACTTTGATGACTTTTTCAGGGCTTCAATTATAACATCTTGGTCCGTAGTCAGTGCTGCTAGCCTTTTAAAATTTAGCATAGTTGAAAGAGGAATCCAACCATCATCTAATTTAATATTTTCTTGTAAAAATTTATCTCTGGGAAGATTGTGGTCTCCGAAATAATACTACAAAAATAAAATAAATCTGTACATATAAAATATTTCGGGTACACATAAGTTCAACGTCTTAAACACGTGTGAATTACCTCCACTTGCCGAATAATCTTCTGGTCCAACTCATTACTACGGACTTCTTCCATTTTCTCCATTATTACAAAAAATAATTAATTATATAGGCGATCTTCAACACAGATCTCTTATGTTACAGCGTAAAACACGTGCTAATGTTAAAAAGACGCCAAAGCCGGTTTAACATACACCCCACCATGCACTCCACAAATGACCTAAGAACAAAACTTGTAGAAGGAAGTTTTCACATATCCGAGAACAAAAGAGTGGAGAAAATATATTTTGAAAATATACATTGAGGGTGCTGCTGTGGTTAGTAACAGGGCTAAAAACCCAATTTCAAATCTATGATAGAATATTAATTTTTTTTGTCATTCAAGTTTATAAATTTTTTTTATAGTAATACATTAATTCTGGTTTTTTTTCTTTAACTTGGGAGGCACTTATCTATATTTATAAATATTTTTGTGGATCATTGTATCGTATGTTATTTTTAAAAAGTTTAACTAAGCTATTACCTCCGAGTTGGAAACAAAGTTTGATATTTTTTGCCAATGCAAGATTTGGTGTACCAAATAATTTTAATCTTTAAAAATTAAATTATTTTAAGATTACAATCTGACAAAAAATGATATGATTTCATGTAATTTTTTGTAGCTTGACTAGATTAAATTTACGTTAAAAAATTAATCATGAAGTGAATGCAATGAGTGAAGCAGTCTCGGGGTGGTAATAGTAACAAAAAATAATGGTATGCAGCACTTTGTTACGCGTATTGATGATACATATTCTGATGAAACACTTATGCTACTAGGAATATGTTTTGAATTTTTTACCACGGTAAATGCAAGAGAAATTTCTCTTACATCAATTTAAAAGAGTATGAGTTGGCAAACATATTGATAAAGGATTAATCATGAAAATTTTAAAGTGTGGTGCCAATAAGTATCTCCATTCTGGTTTTAATTTCAGATTTGTACTGGAAGGTGAAAAATTTGACACTATTATTGACATGCTGTTGGGGCATAAACTAAAGGGAGTTAAAATGTTTGTCTAATTTCATGCAAAAAGCATATAAAAATCTAAAATTTAGTTTCAATTATGTTGGGACTTATAGTGCTGTTTTATTGTAACTGAAATTTAAGCTCTGAAATCCATTAAATAGGGTGGATTTGGGCATGATGTTATGGACATGGTTAAAACTAGACTGGGCAATTTCTTTATTCTTATAACCTTTGCTTCAAGGGTACACTTATATACTTAGAAGTACCAACTTAAATACATGTTCTTGCAGTGGGGGAGGATGGGGTGAGTGTTGGTCGTTATGTAAGGGTAATAGGGAGTGGGGCAGAATGGGTTACAAAGGTAATTGCCACCAAGAAATAAAACAAAGGAAGTTCAGAAGTCTGTTTAAAATCCAAGGTGCCATTTCACATGATTCAAAACTATGCTAGAGTGCTCATATTACTGAGGTAAAAGTTTTTCCAAAGCTCTCTTTATTTTATGGGAGCCTTAGCCTGTTGGTCCGCTACAATCTCATGAGATGTATATATTTCGCTTTTTTTAACAGCCACTTGGACTATGGTTTGGAATTATGGGGGAATATCCCTGACATTAAGTCTATATTTCTGCTGCAAATAAAGGCCTTTAGTATACTTACTAAATCCCCATCTCATGAACTCTGTCTATAAAATTGAATATTTTAACAATTTACAGGATGCATGTGCACAAAGTTTTGATGTACGTTATGGAAACTCTTGATCTCTTCTCTACAAGATGTGCAACTCACAACTACCTTACGAGACATAATAACCTCCTCTCCAGGCAGGTTAACTAACTAATCAGGCAGGTTAACTAAAACTCAACAAATTCTGCCTAACTTTGGTATATAAATTTTCAACCACTTACCAATCTCAGATCAAAATACTAGCATGGCTAAATTTAAGGATGTAATTTACTCCTGGCTTACTGTACAACCATTGTATTCTGTTGAATTTTTTTTACTCATACCACTTGCGATATTGTATTCTGTGTCTGATAAATTGTAATTATGTATGCTTTTTTGTATACTCATGTGCACTTGAACTTTTGACAAGGTCTACGTATTTTATAAATACTTTTGACCAATAAAAACATCTAATCTTGGTGTCAGTAGGAATGGAGTATGAGCAGGAATTGAATTCCACTTCATTTGTAAGAGAGGGGTGTTTTCTTTTTAAATTGCTGGATTATTTCGATCTGCTCCGTGCCCAACTTTTTTCCTTTCCTAAAATCGCACTTATGGATAGAATCAAGTATAGGTGTTGGGTCATTTTGGAAGATGTATCGCCTGAATGTTCTTTAGCAGCAGGACTTTTGACAGTGTGAGGGGACGGTTAGCTATCCATTATTTTTAGTTGGATACTAGAAATTTAAACACTCGTTTTTTCAATAGATCTGCCAATTGCTATGAATGAACTTTCATGTGCCATTTTTGAAGGAAAATTTTACCATTTAACTTTTTATAAGCATTGATATCACAAGACCTTTAATACACAACATATAATTGATAACAATCCTTTATTTTACATACAGATTGATATCCATGCCTATAAAAATTATTACAGTTAAAACAGTCCATGGCTCTTTTGATAAATTAAATAACATTGATATACAACATATAATTGATAACAATCCTTTGTTTATATACAGATATCCACATTATTAACAGCTATACAATTAAAACAGCCATGAGATCTTTTTATACATGAAATAAATATAGTTGTGCTAAAAACTACAATAAATATAAAATCACATTAAAACTTAAAATCATATTAAAAGTAAGGAGGCAGTATTCATCATGGCTTCTGCTTCATTCCTGGTTGCTGGAATTATAAAAGGACACAATGTAAGGAACGTTTCAACCAAAAGATGAATGTTTTTCCAGAACAAATTTATGGAGTTGCTAGAGTATAATTATACTTTGATTAATTCTTTAATAGTATCTTAAACTTACAAGTGAATAAGGATTATTATTATAAGCTGATAGCTCTTATACATAATTAGAAACTGGAAAATACTACTATGAGTTTTGAGTAATAATAATAAATTTGAATGGAAGGAATTATTTTAGCAACTGTAACACCCTCTTTGTAAAGTTTTCATGGCTTGATAAAATATTTCCATTAGTGATACTACATTATCTATTAAGTCCCAATGAACCATTGATGACTAAATACGAAGTTTTCTTTCAGTTCCAGCTTAGTCATGATGTTGCTTCAATGATCTGTTATACTAAAAATCTCACAGAGAAGGTTCATCTTATGCTAGTTTATGAACCAGACTTCTCAGTTGAATCTGACATATTTAAGTGCAGTTGATACAAGGGATTAATGCTTAAAATGTCCCATGATTGACTGAGCTAAACCTGACACACTATGGGAATGCCTTTGGGTTAAAATAACTCATCTTTAACAACAAGCAGGAAGGTATGAATTAAACAAGGAATTCCATGATGATGGGAAGGAGTGACATCAGCCACATTATTTCTCCCATTGCAATGAAGTTCATAAGAATTCTAATGCTTTAATTCTACATACTAATGACATTTTAATGCTGCTTCTACATATGTCAAATTTCATTTAAGAGTAACTCAATGACAAGTTTATTCCACTTTTTATTTTGAAAGAGGAGGAGTGAACTATTGACTTTGAACACTGTTCCATCAGCATGATATCCTTTGCCAAGGCTGTTGCAAATATATTTCCCTCTTGATGGTCACCTAGACATAGGTGACAGAAATATATGTATATAAATGAGAGTCCCTCAGATCACATTTATATTGGCTATAGGTTTCCCTCATTTGACACTTTTATTTTATTGAGAAAAAAGACTGACATGATAAAAGCAGAGGTATTTCTGATTACATATGCAACAAATTATTGTTGCAATTTCAAACTTTGGATTTTTTATCAAATACTTAAAACTCCACATTCACATCTTAGAACCTTGAAGATTCCATGGATTTTCAGAGGTAAATGGATCAAAGAACCCACCCCTAGCACATACAAATACTGAAACCTTTCTGCAAGGCATTCCAGACTGGATATACAGTAGAATCTTGATTTTACATAACACCTTGGGACCTGAATTGTCAAGAGTTTTGTGAAAATAAGATAACGGTTAATTTTAATAAATGTGCTAGAAATTTGTGAGACATCATATTACAATACTATACTCTTTGCATTATAGCCAGGATTGTCTCAAAAATGTCTTCTTCTTTATAAATCAAGGCGGAAGCTACAATAGGAATCCAACTATATAGGGATTTTTCAAAGTTTCTTATATGTTTCCACTGCTTCGCTGAACTTCAGCTTATGTGACTTAGCTTACGGTAAGGCACTTATATTTTATATATTGTATGTAATTTTTATGGGTGAAATGTGTAAGCTTCATACATTATGCTGGCTGGAACAGCAATTTATTTCAATGGTAACTCCTAAGCAATGTTCTCATGTAAATCATTGGAGAAATAACACAATTGAAGAAATGTACATATTGATGGGGATATTTATACAGATGGGCATTAAACAATAGCCATCAGTAGAATTTCATTTTACAAAAGATCCCTTCCTAGAAAAACCAATCTTCTCACAAGTGATGTCACTTGGAACCTTGTCACTTGGTGTGGTCATTTGGAACTGTTGTAAAAATTTTTCAAGAGGCTTCTGAATGTTGCAGTCCACAATGTCTTTAACTTATAGCGAGCCAAAAATACTGATCACCTTGTCTTCAGAATAAGTGTGATCAAGGCCATTATCAACACAAACAGACCCTAGTTGGGAGCCCCACAGCCAGGAGACCTTCCATAAATTCCTCGCCTCGATGCCTGGATTGAGTGACATTTCATCAAAAAGGTCCCTGCATCAGAAAAAAAGTCACAAAGACATGTGCTGTCAGCATAAAACGAGGAGACAGAAAGAAAGCATCTACTGGTGTGTTGTGTGTGTGGCTAGGTTGGTCAGGCTATGTCTCACTGGAATTTTCAAGGTGTTTCACACTGAATCGGACTTTTTACTCTTGAGCACAAGGGCATGAGGTTAAGGAGATTATGTATGGATATATAAGATATTTTAAATAGTTAATAACTTGAAACATGATGACATTTTTAAAATATGAAAGAAAATTTGTCCTGAAAGACAGTATGAAAAACAACAACTAACGTGAACAAGTATTAAATAATGATTCAATAGACACCAAGGAATCACAATTTTTAGGAATAAATGAATCTTTGTTCAGAGAAGATGTATATTCCATGAAATTTTACACATTTATTTATATTTTTAAAGTTATCTCCATGATTTACCCAACCAAAAATGTCTCATTCCAATAAAATCTCATCGAACGTATCTCCTGAGATATTGAAATTAATATTAAAGTAATACACAAAATATGCATCAAGGATTTTAAATAAAGTCACAGTTTGTTACAGGCATTAATATCTAAGATTTTACTGAAAATTACCACTGATCTGGAATAAATGTAATACCTTTTGACAATCCTTAGAGATGTAGAGTGGATCCCGAATCTGAATTTCGCCAGGGTAGGATGACTTCAAATGAGGAGGGTAGAGGGAATTGCGACGTATTAATTCATTTAACCTCTTGGTAGGATCCAATCCTGGTTGAGAGTCTAAATCTTCAAGACCCTCGGACTGCAGATATTGCCTCTGCATCACTGCAAAGGTTTTCCTGTTTTTGGATGTCAAGTCAGGTGGAATATTGCAATGACCTTCTTTTAAATCGGACAGGAACTTTGAATTGAATACCTCTCCTTCCTCATCTTCTGCACAGATGACTTTGCCTAATTCACAAAGCAGAATCGGTAACATGACTAATTAACTGATTGCGGAAGGGTAAACTCACAGTTAAGGTAGGTTTTTGACAAACTCCAAATCAGAACTAATGAGCTGCCCCACCTTAACACAAATACTCTTCAACACTATTTTGATATTTCAACTTTATAGATAACACTCTTATAACATGCTCATTGAATGAGTAAGTAGGAAGTGCTGTATGTCTCAAAAGTTAAATAAGTTCATCCACAAGTTTAAAATTAATCTATAGTTGTGTATTTTTTTGAAACTAAACTCAAAGCAGTGAGTAGCAGAAATAAAATAAATCTGAAAAATAGTATTTCTACCTTTTCAAATAATGAATATGTCATTTTGTGTTTCTATATTACCTCGTATAAAAGATTCATAATATTAGAACCATTTGTGACAAAAAGGCAACTTAATGAATAGGTCAATGGAATCAAGCTACAAAGGCACAAACCTTTTATAATGATAGGATATAATAAAATATAATGTATGGTTATAAAATTAAAAATGAAAATTTAGCAAAGATTTTTAAGCAAAGAAAGAACTCTTTGTTCCAGAAAACAACTGGAACAATCTACACACTGAATACCTTCTCATGTAATAGATTTGAAGATGACAATCAAATATAATGTCTGATATTACAAATCTAATGGATGTACAAACAATACTCACACTTATAAGTATGAGAACTTCCTCCGAGAATCCCAAATAAATAAATACTACAAAGAAGTACTCGGGGAAACAGAGAATAGATACATGACGAACCTCTTTCATTCAGAATAAATCATATGATTGAAAGTCATAAGTCTACTTTCTGAATCAATATGATAATTTCTTCTCTTCAATGAATGGAAAAAGAAAAAAAGGGTAATCTGCTTTTTCAATGAACACAAACTATGAAAGTGTCAGAATCTTGCATTATGTACAGGAAAATGCTGCAATCTACGGGTGCTTCTTACTTATCCATACCTGAATGAAGATTTCTGTGACTACCCTTCATTGTATAAGTTGTTGAATGTGGAAATTGAAGATCATTTTCAGATGGAAACTTCACTGATTTCATGCCTACAGTTTCTCCTGTTGCAAAATATCTGAAAAGGAGTAACACACACTAAAAATCAGGAATACATCTCCTAAACCTATTACAATATTGATAACATTTGAACTATATTTGAGGCTCTCAAATTTGAAAAAAAAGGCTATAGCTTTGAAGCAGATTGCTGAACACTCAGAGAAACGTTTTTAAAATCATCTTTGGGCAAATAAAGTTATCATTAATTATTATAAATTGGATATGCTTGTCGTATGAAGGTTTTTCTAAAGTATTCAAATAAAAAAAATATACTCAAAAGATAAATGGTAAATTGTATTGTAGTATATAGCTAGGATTTAATTGCAGGTCCTGATGTTACAGTGAAAGAATTCACAGGTTTATTCATTTTATGTAAGTGAAGGTGTTGCGTGTGCCATTGAAATAAAAAATATTAGTTTCTACATAAAATAACCACAGCCTTCATCCCAAACATTGGTTTGATATGTGAGAGTGGAGCTAGTATTATGCCCAATGGTATTTGAAATTTCATACATCAGGGTAGGATGGCCAGTTCATTTCCCTGTGTAGCATGTGATCTTCCACAAATATCTGGCACCCAAAAAATTTCTCCACTTGGGTTCAGCTGAAGATATGCAGAGACATAACTGGGACTTGAACCCAGGTCCGCAGTTCAGTAGCCAGGTGCTTCACCAACTAGGCTACTGGAACCTCCTCTTAAATAAAATAATGAATACTTAACTAACGACTTTGAAGCATATACTCAGTACATGTTTTTTAATGCTGTAAGTACTTACACAATGTGAATGTGGCCTACAAGAGGCATGAGTGCGAGCAAAGTAAAAAAAAAAGGGGAAGGTAATTTACTAAGGGGAAGGCACTTGGAAGGATAGGTGTGAGGAATGTATCCTTTCGGATATCGATTCTCTCGGTTCAGAGGTGATCGTCCACAGGGGAGGGAGATCAAGCCTTGTTCATCACAGAGGAGGGAAGGAAAAGTTCAAGGAAGATAGGGAGGAAGGAAGCCAGGATGTGAGGAAAAGGTTAGAGGAACTACACCAAATGAAAGTTCGCAAAAAGGAAGGGTATCAAACTGACAATTAACAAAACTAACAAACTGTGAGGTACATACTAGGGTTAATTTTGTAAAATTTTTCCATGATAGAGAATATAACTTATGCAATTTTCATTAACAAGGAATTTTAATCACGGCCCGGGTTTCAGCAATTTATGCCATCGGGCATGATTCAAATTCTTTGTAAGTGAAAATCACATAAGTTTCATTCTCCAGCAACAAAATTAAATCACCCTACTTTGGCGAACCCTCTAAACCTCTTGTCGGCCAGGTTAGACATGTGGGTCGCGTGTTGGCCTGCTAACCCAAGGGTCGTGGGTTTGAGTCCCGTTCAAGGCATGGGTGTTTTAATTGTGAATGTAAAAGGTTAAATGTAAGAGAGGAACTTACGGTCCTAATTTTGCCTGAACAATAATGACAGCATTATTATTATTAAACTGGGAACGTAATAAGAATGTAAGCTCTGAGGGGCACGCTGTCTCGACCGGCTATTGACCACTTGCCCGATCGACTACAGACTCCCTCCCTGCCTAATGACTGGCTGCTGGTGAGAACCATCCCGCCCCTCTGGTGACCAGGCACCCCCTGCTGCCTGAGAGAACACAGAAAAAAAGAAAAGGCAGGGGGGAACAACCATGTGGATACAATACCTTAGAATGAAATGTTACCTTTCAGTGAGCAAGCACTTTTCTCACAGAAAATGAGTATTTTGTCTTAAAAATGTCTATCTGAACCATTTTTAAGGTTAGATCCATACGTTTTATGGATTACTTAATGAAAATTGTACCACATTTGTGTATTTTGATCTTTGAAGAATAAAGATATTATTTATTATAACTACACAGGCTCTATAATCTCTCCTATTACTTTCCTCATTACAGATTTTGCATGCTCTCACATATCTTTCCAAAAGCCAAAGTGACATACGTACATATACATGTTAACTGCTCTTATCTCCACTCTTCCACAGATGAAATAACACTAACATTGAAGAAAAGTGGAACTTAACTAAATGGCCTGTAGTTATCAACTTCTGTAAATTTAGCTTTCTTTAATAGAGCTATTAACATAAACATGGTAAATTCTTGGTCATGGCTAATTGGAGGAGAGAAAAAAAGCAGAGAGCAAATAGTTGTTGAAGGATTCATTGAGGGAAAGAGATACAAAGAAAGGCCAAGATGATCACACATCCAATTATTTATGATGGACAATGTCTGTAAAAGTTTTAAAGAAAGAAAAGATACAATTCACAAATGTGGAAAAGCTGGCAATCTAGTGCCAACCAACATATGGGTTGAAAATTAAAGAAGAATACTGGATTCTTCTTACCAGATACCTTTACAAATACTTTGAATGAGATAATGAAAAATATTTTCCTTCCACCTTTTCTCAAAACCTATGACAACTAGTGTCAGAAGATAAATCGTCCATACCAATTGACTTTTTTTTTAGCTTCATGACTAATGTCCTAATAATCTTCTAATATGTATATCAGTATCATGGCTAAACTAATTTTCATTATATACACATGTGAAACTTTGCAGGGTTCTAAAATCTTGAATTCATGATATATATACCACATTTTAAAGGGAAAAATACCAATAATGTACTCAGAATGCCAAAGTATGTGAACAAGATACAGATCTAGATAATGACTTTGTAGATATATGAAATGTTGATTGTGATGGAAATTCAATTTAGAAATATTGGGTTGTATTATGCATGAGTATGAATGTCAATTAATAATCTTTGGGTAATTTCTTAAATATGAATTTTCTCAAAAATATTTTCCCATTTCCATGGCATTGCAGAATTTACCTTTCACCATTAAGTGTACAATGCTATTGTTCATTATTATTCACTTTACATTATGAACTTATGACAATCTTGTTTTAATACTTACGTGGCCATGTTGTCAGCAGATTGGCTTCTGTTCAGCACATTCTAGAAATAGAAGTTAGATGGCCATTTTCAATTATTAAAATTGTCTAAGGTTAACAATTAACATCAAGACAAGTTTACCAAGATAAACCAGATCCCAGAGGCACTATTCTGGTTCTCCATTCGGCCCAATTGTCGCTAATTAGGCCAAGACAACTCTATGCAGAGAGAAACAACCACAGTGTGCAATTCTTGTTCTTTTTGGTTCACTTTTCACTTTAGTTCAGGTAATTCCTTTTTTAGGAAGAGGTCACTAGGCATGAGAGAGACTTCTTAAAAGACATATAAAATTACTGGGACAAAAGTAAAAATTTCAGCGGACAGGTCTAAACTTCTGAAACAATGACACTGGTGGGTTTAATTTGTTTCAGAATCACAATTAAATTGTATCACATTTCCCCATCCAGGTCTTTAACAAATTGTTTACAAAGGCTCTACTTAACATTGCCTGCAAGACATTAAAATAATGAACAAAATAATACTGTAAAAGGGTATCACCAAAGGAGTGTAATTTTGATTCAAAAACTGCAGTCGGCTTATCGTACATTGCTTCGCTAAGCCATTAGTGCGACTTTGTAGAAGTTGATGGCGAAAATCTCAATTTACTCATTTCAATTTGTGGCCAACTAAATGTCATCTATGCATTTTAAATACTATACAAATACTTATAGAATGTCTCCTTATGAACAATTACTTCCATTACCTATGATAGCAAATAAAAATAACAAAACAAACATTGAAAGCATGAGCTTGTTTTTCATTTAAATATACATCCACAGCACTATTTTGGAGACTTCTCTAAGTATATTATGATGTAAAGTAGGTTACACTCTTGGATTTATGGTTATTAATAGCTCACAATAATTTTATGTCTTAAATTTGCTTCTTCAACCAATATTGAAATTGATCATGGACACAGGATTTTTTTCATCATAAATCTTCAATTGATTCAAGTGTTGCATTGGACAAAAGAAGTCAAGTACATACCAGCATATATAACATCATCATTAGGGGAAGTATGGTGAGGTCAGGGGCAGAGAGAAGGTTTAAATGGGAGGATTGAATAGACTGGGGAAGGATGGATAAGACTAATATACTATTCCCTGTCCTCTCCAACCCTCCCCAACTTAAATACTGGTACTTCATTTAAAAATGTTGACATGATGATGATGATGTAGCGGTTTAAAAGCGGTCAAAGATAAAAGTATTTTTAACAGTAAAAAGTGCCATCCTCTCATCATCAATAAGTAGAGAACTTTCAAGAATATATTTCAAAAATATCTTTTAAAAACTGTTCACAATCCAATACAGGCTGCTGCATTTTTTTTTGTGATTTTTAATAAATTAACCCTTTGCTCTCCTTCCATGAATGCCTTCCCAGCCTCCATAACTCCATTTGAATTTACTCTGAAAAGTACTGTTTTGATTCAAAACTCAATTATCTCTCCGACTAATTTATTCGTGACAAATTTCAATGAAAACTATGAGGAACAGTAGTGCGAGAGCCCCTGTGAGCCACCACATGCTCCCCAGCACCTAATGAACCCAGGTGACAGCCGACTCTGCTCACTCATCACTTGCACTCAATGACCTTTGCCCCCCTCTACTCCCTTGCATCCTGACGTTGGCCGGGAGATGAGGATGCACCTCGCAGCTGCCTCCAAGTTGCACCCAGAGTGACTTCCCCCATTCCGAAGAAAAAGTTTTCAGCAGGTGTCATAACTCCAATGTCCATCTCTGTACACGCGTGTATTAAGACATCACTAAACAAAGAGTGAATTAAGTGCATCATATCATTTCTTCATTCGTCAAGCTATACCAACACGGAACTAACGATATGTATACACAGTGGTAATTTTGGATTTTAATCATGAGATATTTTCGATGTATGATATTAAAAAAAAATATCTTCTGGACGTAAAGAATGATTTCCTGGACGTTTTAAAAAAAAAAAAATCAATTCCTCTCCTACCACCTGGTGTTTTCCCTGTTTGAGCAAACTGCTAAATCTTTGTGTTTATTGCCTTTCATTTTCCTTATTGTGTGAAAGGTCAGATCAAGTCTTTCTTCATTGCCCTGTGATGAGGTTCTTCCTCTTTTGTGTTTCTACAATATCTTCAGTGACTGCTTTTCGAACCTGCTTATGAATAAGTATTTTGCTGTTTTTCCAACAGTATTCATTGTAAAGTATGAAGTTATTTGCTAGAGAAACTTCAAGCAGCCCAAATTTTAACTTGCACTCCCATTTTCAACTCAAAATCTAAAAAACGATGGTTTTTGGATCAACTTCATCACTATATTGATCTTCGGAGACACACTCATTGTTCAAAATCACCTTCTATGGCTCTATTGCACAAGGAAATAATTAGACTCATCGTCTGATTCATCACCCCGTACTGGAGCTATTACTCAATTTGATTACCATGTCCTGTTACGCATTTTGAGAACTCAGTCAAAGACAGTCTACGTGTTACGATTCGAAACTCGAGAAACTGTCACAAAAAAAGATGCAATGAATATTCAAACTAACTTGTAGAGCAATGTTTCGGCATGTGACTGCGAAGAATACGTTCATGTACATATGACAGCCGCATTCGTATCCTCCCTAGATCCTCACCAAATTTTATGGCCCGTCCTTTCCAAAATGATTTGAAAGGTCACACTTTCTTATTGTTCTGGAATACGGCACCCATATGTTTATGATGGTTTTTGAACCTCTGTGTCGAGGGACGTGGTGAATAAGAGTGATGGTTTTTTAAATAACTGTTATATTTCCACAAAAGATGAAAAATTACAAAACATAACCGGTTTCGGAGATGATCGCCATCATCTGGTGAAGTATATTGGAAGAGCAAGCTTAAATAAAAGACAGAAATAAATACATTGTAAGAA
>WURS02440063.1:0-15023 GCA_011762765.2 Rhinocypha anisoptera | reverse complement strand
CATCTACATAATACCCTGCAAGTCGCCACAAGGGCGTGTGGCAGGGGGTGAGCCACCACCATACATTCACATGCACACTAAATGCACATGATACAAGTCATGCATTATGCACAAAAAGAAGAAACTATCATGTAGAAGACACTACAATGAAAATCTGCTCACGAACAATGAATTCATCCGCTTATCGCTTATACATGCTGCTTACCATAGTAACAACGGAAGTACTTAACTCCACCCATTAGACAGTAGCTGGGTCCATTATGCATGTGATTCAAGTTGAGTAAATGTGTATTGAAACAAGCAGATTACTTATATACTTTCCACAGATTTTATTAATGTAGACTTGTTCATTTTACTGCTACAGAGGCAGGATTACCTCTTCAGGGAGTTACTGCCATTGGAGAGAATGAAACTGTTGGAGCATCCTTGGGGAAATATCACCAATTCAAGTAATACATATGGAAACCCAAATCCTTTCAGCAACATTCGTCTTTCTCGCAAGCGTTTCTCTACCATTTGGGGAGGAGCCTCACTTTTACGAACTCTCCTAGAATCCATGAAGCAGTTACTGCTCTCTCCGTGGCCATGGGATTATGTTGTCAACCTTAGTGAATCAGATTTCCCTGTAAAGTAAGTGAATAGTGGATTGTAGTCCATTTTGGAAATTATTCTGTTAATGTCTATGGAAGTACTATTGAGTGCATTACATTACTTTGGTTTATTGGTAAGAGTATAAAAAATTCATTTATTATGTCTCTTTGCTTTTAATTTCTCCTGCATTCATTGTGGTTATATTTCATAATCTTTTTAACAGGAATTCTCCTTTTTCAGGACTGATGCTCAGCTCGTAAGTTTTCTGACTGCTAACAGAGGAAAAAGTTTCGTGAAGTCCCATGGGAGAGATGCGCAACGTTTTGTGCAGAAGCAGGGACTAGATAAAACTTTTGTTGAATGTGATCTGCATATGTGGAGGTAAGTAGCTATTATGTATATGTATGTACTGAGCTACACATACGTAAAACCTCTTTCATATTTGAGTATAATTTGTAATAATATTTAATCATAGAATATGATTTCCTTAACTAATATGATAGCCATGCCTTTTATCTTCTATAAAATCTGTTACCCTAATAAAGTCCTAAAGCACATATATTTAACAAAAAACCTCAAGAAGGTGATTCAATCATAGGACCATAAATTCATAAAAACATCACACAACATTTTCCTGAAATATTGTACAATACATTTATGATCATTCAGCTATTAAAATGTATGATGATCATCAAATGCATGGATTTCAAATTGACCAATAGCACTTTATTTCTCTAGCAAGATAAAATTATGAAATTTATCATGACAAAAATTATAACTGTTAGAAATAAGAAAATTATCAGGAACATTAAAAGAGTTAAGTACTACAATTAATATCTCGGGAAGTATGAAACATTCAACTTAGCAATTTGGACATCTCATTGCTATAACCATCAGGTCTGGTGGATATTTTTCAAAGAAATTTCCTTCCTTTTTTTTTGCTTTACCCCAGAATTCTGGAAGAGGGCGCATTTCCCTTCTTTATACCATTCTTGCTCCTATTCACTCAAGCTCTTTGGGGAGCTCCACACACTTTGGAATCCCCAAGTTTATATTGATGAATGGTGGTGATTGCTCTCTCAGACAGCAGGAGCTCCCTGTGCGCACATTACACAACATTTTTATGGATATATTTCCAACACTTTCTCCCTCAGAAAGGAGAAATTTGATCATAGTACAAGGCCTGTGACATGAATCACGGAAATCTGCCTTTTATAATATTAACTATTGAACTGCCACCGGGTGAGGTGGATCCTGCAACTTGACACTACAGAGGTAAATGGTTCGCACTAGGATTCCCCTAAAAATTTTGGTTTTGTAGCATTGTCTTGGTTGTAACAATAAATTGTTGAATTTCTTTTTGGACGCTTTTAATATAGCTACTAATTTAATATTTCAAATCTGATATTTGCCATACACTTAAATTATATTGTCACTAATTTAAAAATATCATATACAAGCACTGCCAAATCCCTACAAACTTTTAGGAGAAAATGCAAGGAGTATTTGATTAATTATTCAATCCTGTAGATGTTGTTTTATTTTTTGTAGATGTGAATTGTGTTTTATAAATATGTCTTTTTCTTAAACGTATAAGGGGTCTTGTTGTATATTATTTTCTTATTAATTGTTGAACATGGTCCATATTTATGTCATTGCCACTTGGCTTGTAGCTGACTTGCAATGTGTACCCCTAAATAAATAAATAAAAAAGTAAAAATAGTTTTGAACCCTCATGCTCGGTGGTGATTCTTACACATTGTCACATCAAATCTGTCAATGAGACAATTGAGGGATGGTCGTTAGTCATGTGTGTCTCCTCTCTCTCTCTTAAGATCCATTCATTCCTGTCTAATATAGTCTTCCTCTATCTAATACTTTTTCTAATTAAAAAATCATGTAAAATTTCTTCAACCTTAAATAAATAAATTAAATATGACCGGAAATTAAAATAAATTATTCATTAGTGAAGGTATTATTTTGCACATTATAAAATTATTATTATTTTCATACCATACATATTCATATTACACAAGTTGCTGTTTCCTGTCCTTAGTTTGTCGAAGAAATTAATTTGCCCGTAAAATGTTTTTCGATCATGATGGAATTTTAGCAGTTTTCATTTTCAAAGACTGGTCGCGTATCATATACATTGTACTTAATCATGTGTCAGCATATAGTAACATTTAAATAGATAATTTACATTGTTTTTCAAGTTCTAAATTGAAGAGGATTTCTTTCAGATAATTTGGAAAGTTACCCTCTGAAATATAGGGACAAGTTATAAGCAGTTTATTTTGTTTACCTGTCATCCTAATGGGATTCCGCAGCCTCAGACATAACTATATCTCAAATCTTCTTATTTACTAAACTTCAAGTATGCCTACTAAATTGAAGGAAGTTATTTATTTCTGCCATGGGTGGGGATGTGTAATCTGATTCAATTATGGTTTTTCATAAATTTTATTTTCCCTGTGGGTGTGACCTTTACACCATAAATGTAATATTTTGACTCAGGGCTGGTGAGAGACAGCTTCCAGAGGGCATAGCTGTGGATGGTGGCTCCGATTGGGTGGCACTGGCTCGGCCATTCGTGGAATATGTTGCTTCTGGAGGAGACGATCCCAACTCCCCTCTCAGCGATACACTAGTGCATGGCCTGAAGGCATTGTTTCGCCACACGCTGCTTCCTGCAGAGGTTAGAACCATAGTGACGAATACGATTTATTTTCTTGTCCATGTTCATTGATGACAAAAAAGCAAGAATGTTTGTCATTTCTTGTTTTAGAATAAAGTGGCCAAGAGGGCCTATTTTACCCAAAGAGTCAAAAGGGGCAGGGAAGAAATATAAAAGGGGTTTGATTGTGATCTCTTAATGAAGAAATGATCTCTGTTGAATCAAATAAAGTAATTAACTACTATAAAAGTATTAGAAATATGAGAGATAAAAATTTTGAATGAACTTATGACTGAGCTCATAATTTCTATTATTTAGATGATGTCATGATCTCTGTGAGTGCATAAATAAATTGTTTTTAGTGTTTTATATACATTGGATATAGAAAAAAAGGAAGTATTTTGTGAATGAGAGATAATTGTGCTGTAATGCTAATCCACAAAAGAAATTTACTAATACTTTAGAGAACAGGAGCATTAGTAAAGATTCCAGTTTACAATGTAATGACATTCCATTTAAACTTTTGTTAGAAGTTATTTTGTGAATTAACTTAGGTTTTTAATTTTAATTAAGTAGTAAACATAAAAAATTCATATTTACAAATTACCTTACCTGGCCAGTATTATCACATACTCTCAGTATCCCTTTTATATATATGGTTTAATTCTATTGTAAACCATTCCCTTATTCACAGCCAATTTCTCTTTGGACACTTATTATTTGGAGTAACTAATTCACTGTAAATTCATTGTACTGCATTCATCCTGAATATCAGTGACTTGGTAATTAATGAGTGGAGCGTTGTCCTCTTACCAACTGTGGTATTCTTAATTCTATTAATTGAAACTTTGTAGAATTGCTTTGTAATGAAAATAAAAGCCTAACTATTAAACATCATAATGAACCTAAAGCCTTCTCTAAAGGTTTTCCAGATTGAGACCAATCAAAACCTAGGTCATGTCTGAGACAAATTTGGTGAAAAAAAACAAGTTATGCTTTCGTTTTCAACTGTGGCATTAGTTGTATAATTGATAATACCTTTAATTTCATTCAAATGGTTCCCAGTTATAGTCAAGACCTATTTCATATCTTAATATCATCTCTTTTTCAGTCATTTTTTCACACTGCCCTGAGGAACTCAAAATATTGTGACACGTATGTGGACAACAATCTTCACGTCACCAATTGGAGGAGAAGGCTCGGTTGTAGGTGCCAGTACCGACATGTTGTTGATTGGTGTGGTTGTTCACCTAATGATTTTAGGATGGACGACTGGCCACGACTACAGGTAGCAAAATCATAATATATTGTCCGAACATTTGTGAAAAAGTTCTTAACCATCCACCCTGCTGATTCATTTGAGTGAACTAGCCTAGTGGAGTAGTTGTGTTGCTTGCTTGCTGTGTTTTTATGAAGACAATACAGTAACTACTCAGCTTTAACCAAATCAGCAATGTAAGACCTGTTGCTGATGACAGTCATCCATAGGAAAATAACAGCCTAAAGATCAAGAAATACCTACAAACGAATTAAATTGTTCACCAATTAGGGTCTACAGCGAAATATGAGATCATGTGATTATTAACTTCTTTAAAAGAAAAAAGATCAACAATTTTTAAACACTTAAACCCAGGGAGGTGATGAGGTAATGAGCGTTGTGGACCACATAAAATATTTGAGTGTCACCATTTCACCTAGCATGGGGAAAGCATGGATTATTTTCAGAAGCACCCTAATGAAGTTGGCATCTATCAAATGCATAATGAGAAAAAGAAACAATGAAAAAGTGAAGCAGGTCTGCTATTTCTCTTTGGTTAGACTCTAAATTGAGTAATGGGGTGAGTATATGTGAAAAGGCACTAACTAATGAACAGCCATAAAAAAGTCACATATTTACTACATAATCTGGGATGGAAATATTTAGAGAAAAGACTCACCTCTAGATTTATATAACTACAGTCATATGAGTGATGTGACTTTGCTTCTGAAATCAAAGGAATAATTTACTTTACCCACTTTTATCAATTGGCCATAAAACATTCAATGTACACTTCCTTCCAATATCATTGCTGTATCCTAAAATTGCCTGCCACACTCCTTTGTGGCAGCTCATAGGGTATTGCAGGGATGTAGATCAAAAGATGCAGTTTTGGATAAGGCATGGTTTCCCTCTCCATTTCTAAGAGAAGTGGTGATTCTTCTCATAGAATACAATTTTAAGTGTCACAAAGAAAAAATACTGCCAAGCATAAAATGTTCCATAATCTTTGCACCCCATTAGTATTTTCTTTCTATCCTATTTCAGAGGATTGAGGGGAAGTTCAAATGGAATGTAAAGGTAATTACACCAATACTCACTGCATATCCATTTCCTCTGTGTCCTCCTAATAGGAGGACTTACAGAATTCTTCTTCCTTCTCTGAAAAGGAATCCTCGAGATATAAACTTCAATACAAATTGTCACCATTCTCCATCTCTGGCTTTATTATTAAAAATTTTTTGCTGTAATGAATAATTTACAGCATATTAAATTCATCTAAGAATGATAAAACTAATTGTAACTATATTTACTATTTACACTAATTTGCAGTGTGATAATTGTTCATTGTGTATTATTCTGTAGTTATTTCATGTATGACTCAATATACACTTCAAGCTATAAATCTATTTATTATAGGGCACTGAGGATAGACAGCTATATTTTGCCAGAAAGTTTGAACCCATAATAAGTCAAGCCATCATTGATCGTGTGGAAACATGGTTGTATGGGCCTTATCCTTCTGGTATGTTTGATTGGGAGCTATTATTTATAGAATTGAATTATTTTGGTATCGGAAACAATAATCCTAACTTATTAGCTTGTTCATTTCAGTTCCACTTAAAGTTCAAAAATTAGATTTTCAATGAGGACTGTGCTTAAGATGAACAATCAAGTGTAATGTTTTCTTGTTAGCTTAAAAACTGAATTGATCTGTCAATCACTTAAATTACTTAAGAGTTTTGGTCATTCAGGATACAATCATAATGCCAACTGTTAAGAATTACAGATAAGAAGTACAGTACCTAGTAATCCATCATTCATAAACCAGGGCTTTTAGCTGAAAAAAGACTTCAAAATCAAAATGATTGCCAGATAATTTGTGTGCAATAAAAATTCCTACAAACTGCCTAAATATTTCCAGACTTTCTAAATTAAATTTACTTTACTGTTAAAAAGTTACTGCAAAACATGTAAAATTGATGCTTTCTTAAAATGTTAATAACATTGCAAATTTTTATTGAAGTTTGATGATACCATGTCAAAGCAGTGAGTTTTTAATGCTTAACAAGTGTCCAAAAAGTGATCCCAGTAGGTTTGGGTTTTGCAATATCATATTTGTTTATCCTGCCCGGGGAAAAACAGGACAATTTTTAGCTTGGAGGGTTCCATATATAGATTTTTTAACATACAAATTTTGACTAAACAATCTGTAAAAACAATTGATTTTTGAAATTGGATTATTACAGTTATTGTGTTGAAAAAGTTTTTTTATTTTGAGTTATAAACAATAGAATAGCTTTGTTATTTTCTTTGATACATAATTTTAAATAAAAGGACTGAAAAGCTTGTTAAGAAAAATATTTAAAATAAAAAAAAAACACTTTAAGACCTGCAAAACTAAGAATGTACTATTTTTTAAAAATTACAACTCTATTTTTTGTAAAAATAGAGCTGAAAAACTTATTTTATCACTTCTAATTCTTTAGGATTTCATTTTGTATGTATTATTGTTGGGCATCATTATATTGTGGATAAGATTATTTTCCAATTTGCATGTTTTATTTAAAATTTAAATAATCATCCTCAAATAGTGATTTTTTTCTATGATTCAACATTTTACAAAAGACAAAATTAAGCTCATTTTTCATTGAGCTACCCCAAAATAAAAACTGCTTAGCTTCACTTAAACATGCTCGTAATTTTTTAATTTTGAATAAACCATTTTGGAAAAAATTTGGCCATAAAGTTTGAACTTTCATAATAAATTTCTGGAAATATCAGCTCTTAATATTTGTAAACAATGATGCTGTGTTTAAAAAAAGAGCTAAATTGGTTCCTGTAGGTCTTATTATTATTAGTTGGAGGAGTTTTTTTTTTTGACATGTGTTTTTTAACCAGATTTACAATACTTTTATTTTAAAATGCATGACTCAAATGCTTAAATTAACATTTAAGGAAAATGTCAAATTTACATTTTTTTGCTATATCTTTTAATGGCTACAGAAATTTTAATTTTGAAGGTCACATTTTTTAGGGATTTTTATTACACATAAATTATCTTGCAACCCTCTGAAGGTCACAGCTTTTTCGATATAAAAAAAACGATTTTCCTCAATAATTACTTAAGTAAATGTTGCACCAATTATTTTTTGAATCACAAGATTAGAAGTCTTTTCTATTACCTTTCCCAGGTCATTCCTGTAAAAAAAGGCAGGTAGGAATTTTTCTGTTGCAAAATACTAAATGGCCTGGACTATCAGGACTAATTGAAAATAACAAGTTAATTACACTATGAAATATTCGCAGCTACTGATAATATTCATGTTTGTTCAAAAGTAACATAGTGTATTTGCATAATTAAAATGTTATTGTATGATTTTCAGAAAGTGTCATTGATTTCCCATGAGTGAATCAGAACCACTTATCTAGTCCTTTTCTCTAGACGCACATTGAATTTTTGTTACACCAAAAAGTCTCCATTCTTGGTGATTCAACTATCAGCAAAAAGTCTTTTTTGATCTAAATCATTTGCAGCTTTTAAATTAATTCACTGAAAGTCTATACAAATTTCTCTGAATCATTGTGCATTATTATTATTACACTTACAAATGTCTATTTTTATAGATGTTGTCAGCGTGGATAGTTATTGGCAGAGCATATACCATCATGCTGACCTTTCCCCAGCTGCTGATGACACCATTGTCACTATGGCATATTCTGCTGCTCGTTTAGGGTTAGAGTTCATTTTTACAAATAGTTCAGGAATTGTTAAAAGGGTGGAAGTTGGTGAATGTAAATTAACACCCACCAAAATCTTAGAAGTGACATCATATCACCAAGATGATAATTATCAGGTTTGTAATTGGTTAATGTATGTAGGTTAGTTTATACAATAAGTAATGTTAAGTTTAATAGATATGTAATTCCTAGATAGCTGTGGCTGCCACCTATGCAAGACTGCACTCAAATCATGAAATACGCTCTATACACATTACTCTTGCATTAACATGAAATTAAAATTTTTTGCAATAAGTTACATAATAACGCAATTTGATTTTGAACAATAAATTTTGACTATTGAACATTCCATGTACAAGATACAGACATGTTAAAATTTGTAAATTGAGTGCACACTAATCAGCTTACTTGTGAATTTTTTTGTGCTTTTTTAATGTCTTGGCTTCAACTTAACATGATCATTTTGTCCAGCTTCCACTGTTGTGTTTTCAATCATTCTTACATTCATGCTTCCACAGAGCATTGAGCCTCCTTTTTAGATTTTTATAAATGTCCTTGAAGATTCAATTGTAATGCAGAGAATGCACCTTTAAAAATTTGAAAAAAAACTATATCTTATAAACTGAGCAAACCCTAAAAAAAACTGTTACCACGCGGTTTTAGATTGTTACAAGTTTCATTAATGGCAAAGAATTACATGTTTGAACTTCTTTGCTGATTTGACAGCTTTTGTTCTTTTTAGCAAGCCATCAATGATGCTTATATCTCCACCAAACATATGTTATATTCTTAATGGAATTAACTTTCCTGAATGGTTGACATCAGCAAGGGGATGCAGTCTTAAAAATATGTACCAATCCAATTTTAAAAAAGTGAAAAACCAGAATGTTGGAAAAAGCTTAGTAGGAAAAATATTCTTAATGGAATTAACATAGTCTTCCAATTAAGTAGACATCAAATCATGGCCATTCTTTGTACACTGTCTATAACTAAATAATGGAATTGTGATAAAAATATGAAGGAAGAATTGATGCTTTGCCAGTGTATTAGGTACTCCCAGGTATTAGGCTTCTCAGGTATTCCACCAGGTGAGTGTGTACTCACCACACTCATCCAGTGGAAGACCCGAGAAGAATTTACTCATATGATAAAAAAATATTTTCCTGGTGGGTAAAAATAGCTCAAAAACACAAGCAAGCTTTAACTTCCACGTGGTAATTAAAGCCACAACTTTAATAAAGTTTTTATATAACTGTAGCCACTATTGAGAGCATGAAATGCAAAAGAGTAGTACTAATTTCATCTTCATTCCTTTTTACCAGTGCTTGTTCCAGAATCAGGGTTGTCAGCAATATCTAGGCATGATTTTATAGTGAGTTGGTTCTATGAGGACGATGGTTTTTGCATTTTCTTTTGGATGAAAGTTCTAATTCAAGTACCTGTATAGCCTCCATATTCCATCCCATGCTTACACTTTACTGAAATATATTCACTCAAAAGAAATTTTCAATTGTCAGAGGTGAAACTCATACTTTTATGTGCACAAGATGACGATGTACAATTAAAACATTATAATTCATTTAAATATATCTGGCATTATCTGTTTGGGTGTTTCTTAAGGTCGTGGGTTTAAGTCCCGCCTGGGGAATGGGTGTTGTGTTTGTCCAGATGGGATTTTTCTGTAATATGAAGAGGTGCGAAATGACCATAGAAGCACTATAAACAAAAATACTTCTACTACTGATGATGTATTCCACCCTTAAAAATGACAGTTGCAATTTGGTGGCTTTTCAATTCAATGGTTGCAAAGCAGAAAGAATTAATAAAATCATCTACATTAAGAGGCAACAGCAAAAGAAATGGTCTTCTAGAAAATGTATGATTCAAAAGCATCTGTTGCTTAAGCATGCTTCATTGAATGTGGTGTATATGAATGAACAATAACATGAAATAAAAGCTTGTTTCCAACTGCTAGTATGCTGGTAGCTATTCTGGCAGATATCTCACAGGTTGTTATGACATTCTGAGATGCTATATTTGTTTTACAATAACCCAAAATAAATACTTATCAATATTTCTCCTTACTTTTAGGGCTCACTTGTATTGTATGAGGCTTCTCTTCCCAGTGGCAGCAAGGTTGTAATAGAAACATGGATAATTCCAAAACCCCATGTGCTCTTTTATCCCAAGTCAATTCCAGAGGGCAAAGGAGATTCAAATCAACTTACGTCAAAGTTCAAGGTGTGTGTGTGTGTGTCTTTGTTCACAAGTGAGTTATGTAGGCATTAGGAAATCTGCTTCACTAAAATTATTAGAAATTCAGCCATAGGTCTAGAACTGAAATCCTGTTTAAAGCTTATATCTTATGCATATGAACCATTAACTTTCATGCTAAATCAAAATAATACTGTGGCAATATTTGATATTGTGTGAAAATAACTTTTAATTTTTTTATTTGAATCATAGGGTAGTATCCCTATTTCCTCTATTGACATATCTTTTCACCCTCCCCCTTTAAACACTGAAGTGCTATTAATATAATTTGAGAATAATGATGGTTGAAATGTCAAGCAATTAAAGTTGGTGTTTAAGAACTCATTAGATACAAAATCAGTACTCACTAGCAAAATCATTTCTACTAAATTTCATCTTTATGAATAGATGGACATTAAGTATGGAATTCATTAAAATTGTGAATTATTAGGGCTTAATTTTTAAAGAAAAGAACAGTGTTCGGCCCTATTATTTTATGTACCTAATAATAATATACAATAACAACAGCAGCAAGGGGGCTACAATAACAGTAGCCTTGGCAGTTTGACAATTAAATTAGTACATTGGTTGAGATCACCCTAGCAATGCCTAAAGGCTCTATGCCCACCATGGTGCCATAGGTTGTGGTAGAAATAACTCCCAGGTTCCACGTTCATATCATAGGAAGATCATATCAAACAAATCAATTTTTGATTTAAAGATAATCAGTTTGTAATATGAACATAGTATGTGCTTCAATATATTTGTTGTGCTTCATTAATTCTTAATAATGATTGATGTGATTTATGGCATTCCAACTTGAGTGTGCCTTCATGTACCTCATACAGTGCTCCTCAAGGAAATAACATGTGCTTTGTTTTTGGATTTGCAGATGCTATGGGTAAGTTCTGACTTTGACCAAAAGGAACAGGTGTCTCGGAACCAAATTGGTGCGCTAGGGCCTTTTTCAGAACCTGCGTTGGCTTACCAATTAGTTGGCAAAACCACAAAGTCTGGCAAACCTGCCCAACACCATAACGTAACGTTTGCTTGGTTTGATTCTACTGGTCAGTTGGCCGAGCTATCTCAAGTGTCCCTGGAGGAGGGGGGTGGCCTTGGCAACATGGCAACATCCCACTCCCCCTCCTCCTCTTCTCCTCCGTCTTCATCCTACTCCTCACCGGCCGCATCCTCTGGCTCCCCCGCTGGAATGGTAGGATAATTTCACTAATCCTCTTATGATGACTTTTGATTAACTTGGGAATGTGTGCACTCAAGTGTGAAAGCAAATAATCTTTTCCTTAATTTCCTATAATTTGGCATAATTACTCCAGTGTATTAATTAATCATTTTGCTAGAACATTCTAATTAAACATAGTGTCTACTTTTACTTTATCCTTGGAATACAGCTAACTACAGTAGAAGATTGCAAATCCGGAATATATAGAACCTGATGAGTTCACGTGTTACAATATTTATGGCCTTCAGATTTTATTAGGCTGTAAAACTGAAAAGTTGTAGTAATTCATTGCATAACATATTGTTACTCAATGAGGTGCAAAGTAATGGGAAAGAAACAATTTATTTTAGGTATTATACAAATTATTTAACAGTAAAATGTTTAATTGAATTTTTAAAATTTATAACTGATGAATCGTCAATAAAATAAGAGAACCCAAATGAGGCCACCTGCAAATAAAGAGGTGCTTTATAATATAACCTTACAAGGACATTGATCTTCATTACATAGCTATTTCCCGGCCCTTAAAATGAACATTTTTGCTCAATAATTCATTCAATTATTTAGCTACTTCCATTGCTTAGAATTCCAGATAATCAATCTTCTACTGTAATTATATCCCATAATGGAAAAAGAAAAGTGTCATAAAGATTCATTACTTAATAAAAAGGGTACATTTTTGTAAAATAAAACTTGTATCCATACCATCATCTTCTTATTTATACTCTGATGTTTTTTTCTCTTGCTTTTTATATGATTTATTTCATTTTTTTATCTTGTGAAATCTCCTTTGCTTAACATGGATATATTATTTATCATGATGCTGAAAAGCAAAGCTATTTTCAATGTACACAGGACTAATTGGATTGCTTCCATGATAAAATCGTTATCAGTTTGTGTACATTTTAAATACTGCACTAACTTTAATAACATTATGTGAAGCATTAAATATCACATGGTATTTAGTGCTTCAAAAGTTTTATATATGTATAAAAATTATTATTAGTCCAAAATGCTGTTTTCTTTTTTTTTTAGGTGTTCTAATTTTTTGTTAGCCTTTTATCCCTGTATGTACCTAAGTTATATATGTATAGAAGAATCACATCAGTATTTCAGTAATTGGTCCTTTTTTTATTAAAACTTTTTGTCACCAGTAGTCTCATTCACCATTATAATCATAAATTCTATTTAATAGATTTCAATTAGTTGAAATTATCACTCCCTAATGTCATAAGCCAACAGTAAAAATTCTTTTAGACAGATTCTCAGGCAAGCCAATTTGAATGATAATGTGCTCTCCCCAAACTTAACTATTTTACCTATTTGAATTCACCTTGGCAATTTTTTTGTAAAGGAGTAAGAAAGAAGAATCTCTGGGGGGACTCATTCTGTGATAACTGTCCTGTATGTGACATATGTATGATAATCGACCATATTAACATGAATTAATTTAACAGCTTTTCACCAGCTTGAGTGTTGCAATAACATTTTAACAATTATGTGGTCCATCCAAATTTTAGGTGACTGATATACTTATTAGATCTATTAGCACCAGCATATTGTTTATTACCCCACTCATGACCTCAAATATAGGTCTATAAAAATCAAATTTGTTCAATAATGTACATAATAAAGCTTCCTAAACTATCACAACTTTTCTTTGATAATTGTTTGTATATAAAATATTTGAAGCCAAACTGATTTTAAAAAAATTACATATTAAGATAGCTTTGACTGCACTAACTGTCCAGCTTACTCTTTGGCAAGAAATTTTTTAACATGTGTGATTGTCTTCTATGAACCATTTATCCAAGGATTATCATATTAACTTAATACCATTACTTCCTGTAGTTAAAGATTTGTTTGTAAATTTTATAGAGGCTAAGTTTTAGACAGATTCTAAGGATGTGGTATAGACCTGGTTTAAGTATGGGACTTGAATATTCTAATACAGTAGAAGTCCACTATAACGAGAGCCGATAAATGATGAAAAATCTCTCGTTATAATGCACTCTTGTTACAGCCGATGGTCATTTAAATTCACCTCTTTCGGCATTTATTGCAGCACCAAAAGTGGGTGAAAATGAGCAATGAAGTATTTGTATCAATCCATCCACAAATGCATTGAAAATAGATCGTTTTATTAAAAAAAAATTTAAAATATTGTCACGAAAACTCACGCACACATCTAATTTACGTCAAGCATCAGTAGTATCTTTGGCAACGTTTCATAAACAATCATAGAAAAGGTATGACCTACAGTTTACAATTACAATTCCATAAATAAAAGGAGGTTCAAGAGATTGTCTGTTGTCCTGGGACTACTATTTGTGAGATAAGCTAAGGCCAACACAGTCAAATGAGACCACCGGATGTGATCTCCATCACTCTGGGTTAGAGCCGGTGAAAAGTAGATTCCCCCTTGTTTGTTTGCTTCTCCCCCCCTCTCGACTTTAAACTCCCTTTACTTGCTTGTCGATGAAAAGGGGACCTCCTGTTGTTTGACAGTCTCTCCCTACCAGTATGACCTTCAACTAATACCTTTTCATGCACTGTCTGCAAGTCTAGCTCAAGGCTCCATATGTTTTTTTATTCCAATCGATCGGCTATACAGACGAAATGGCACAGCATCGAAACCTACATATTCATGAAAAAACAAAGAAGACTGGTTCAACCGACAATAATAATATTTTTATAGGTACATAAAGTTTTATTTTGTTGAAGAAGTTTTAAAAATCGCCCTTCCAGTCAATTTACGTCCGACTGCCCGATGTCCAGTGGGAGAATCTTCTTCAGAAACAGGAAAATAAAGATAAGCCACAATAATATGCGATCATGTAATGTACGAAAAATAGTGCTACAAAAACATTTCATGAATTTATTACCATTTAGCCAGGCAAACCAACAAAATAGTTGACCCTATAAAAGAGAAATCCACTGACCCACTGGATTACAAAATGTTAACAACAAAGAAATCATTTAACTCATGAAAAAAATGAATCAATTATGGTTTGCCTAAAGTTTTTTGAGCAGTGTTTGGTAACAAAATCTTTCACGATTTTGAAGGTCTTAACATCATTAATTGCCTCATCATTATCATAACATCATTAAAGTCCTCATCATCAATAATTAATAACATCATTTTTAGCGATGTACAACAAATATATTACTCCCAATGCTTGTGCAAGAGACTTACTGCTGGGAATTTCACATATTGTTTCAACACCATCATCATCAGATGATTCACCACCATCATTATTCTG
>WURS02440033.1:0-15027 GCA_011762765.2 Rhinocypha anisoptera | reverse complement strand
ATACACTCGAGGCATATTCGAGATGAGGCATCTAACTAATGAAAAGGTTTGTCATCTAATCGCAAAATATAATAATTACAATAAAAAATAAAGACGCCTTTTTCGCAAAATATCTCATCGAGGAAGGGCATAATAGCAGTTTTACCCCAGAAATTCTACATTTGGAGAAAAGGGGACACCGTTTGGGCGACTTGAAATTGTCCAATGTGTAGATTTAAATAATTTAAATGTGTTAAGTGAACATTTCTATCATTCCAATTCTCCTCTCCTAAATCTCCCTCTTTCAAAACTCCAAACCCTGAAACCGCGACCACTTACTCTCCCTCCCCTCACTCCCTCACGAAGTATCCAGCCTACCACCGGCTGACACACACCCTCCCTTCCCAGTCACAACCCAACGAGTCGCCCATCCTCTCTCCATTACCACCTACTCGTACTTGCACAAAAGCGGCCTAACATCCCCTCCCAAAAACCTAAATACCCCTGCAACAATCCTCCCAACCACCCGTCTCTGTGCGTATATTTCCCACTATCTCCTGTATATTTTACCTTATGATGTCGCCTTGCGACGAAAACCGGGTCGTGTTTTAATAAATTTAATGTGGAATCCAAAAGTGTCTTGTTTCTATTGTTTTTTACAATGAAGCAATTCCACAAAGTCACGCCAGAAACCATTACCTTAAGAATAATCGATTAACGCGCTCTGGACCAATTAGTTTTCCTAGCAGGGTCTTTTCCAATACCATTTAACTCTCACCTTCAAAAGTCCTCACAGGTACTATTTCGATCGATTCAGAAGGCGTTCGAAAGTAATTCAGAAAGCATTTAAATGTTTTTCAAGTCTAATTTGGATTGTCAAATGTCAAATAAGTACCGAATTTTATCGAGGTCTTTTGCTAACGCATCTCTTTTTTCGCTACTAAGAACTTCTCTGTGGGAACACCATCGTCAGCGAAGAGATCGAGGGCACTATTAATCACGGTGTTGGTGTCATTATTATAATTAAGCACTAATAGGGGTCTGATGGCTATTCCACCGAACATTACATTATCTGTGTTGGAGCTGATACCGTCTATGCCCTAAACTTTCTGTGTTAGGTACTGCTGATTTTGAACTTCGCAAACTGCTATATCCAAAATATTTCGACTAAAAAGGGCCACTTGACTCCTCTTATAATCTACCCTTCAGGAAGCCATGCTATCATTAATCAGTAGGCATGACATTTTTAGATCTCTCATTATAGAAATGCCATTCATGTAAAAGTAGCGAATAATCGGGCGTGTGTTTGGTGGAAGCGAAACATGGTGTAAAAAAATACTTTTCTGCTATTTTAAATATTTAATATCGACATAGGTTTTGGCGGGATATGTCAGCATTAAGACCTCAGAAAAAAATCACGTAGGGTTGAAGTGAGAGCTGATCGTTATGTACTGAATGGTATGCGAGACAAATGGTCAGATAGTCCAGATGAAATTTTGGTAGGAATAGAAGGATGAAAAGAAGACTTTCTTCCATTGCACTTAACCACAGACGTTCCACATGCTCGATCATAGAAAACTATTAGGTATTGCAATGGGAAGCTATAAATGCTTCTTTGATGGCTGTTCGCTCTTCTCTCTCTCTCGATACATTTCGTAAAAAATCTCACTTAATGACGTTTAAAAAAAATTGTTCGGACTAGGGAGTGTAGGGAATTTGTGCACGTTCCCAGAATCTTAAATCAAAGTATCGTCACTGTTTAGGAAAAGTCATGGGAATTGTTCGCGCGTGGGAACTATTCAGTAGATATTGACGTCATGGTTCAGAGACGTCTTGTATCTGAAGATGACTTAGTAGCCGAAACGCGCGTTGTACTCATTAAAGTATATTTTTTGTGGAAAAGTGCTCCTTCATTTGTCGTTACTCATAGCACATTATTTACTCTAAGTAAAGGTTTAAGGAGCAAGTTTGTTATTTGTTCTAGTTGATGCAGTGAATTGTCAGTCATAGTTCAAAGATCACGTTACCACCCTTCTCTGACCAGCAATAAACCCCGAAAAAAACTGTTTCTTACGATGAAACAAAAGATACTTGCATCGAGTCGACCCATCGTTTTCAGTAGCTTCAGTACATTCAAGACCACGTTGTCCACCTCTGTGTTCCCGTCGACGCAGGTCAAGGCGATGACCTCGGCGCCGAGATTGGAGGACGCGTACCTCGATGCCGCCATCACGATGGCCCAGGCGTCATCGTTCCCGACGTCGACGTCCATGATGAGCTTACCCACAGGTCGCTGGTCCCAGCATCCCACTCTCTTGGAACAAGTGTCGGTATGCTCCTGAGCCGATGTCCTTTCAAAAAGTGAACACATCAAGTTTGAGTTAAACGAGAGGGAAGGAAATGGAACCATTTGATCCTATGATGTCATTATCATGTATTAGGGGTAGATTCTCGAGGAGGATGCTTGGTCATCCTTCGTAAACGATGACCAAGTCCTAGTTAGTGATTCAGGCAAAGGACTGCAGACCTTGTTGACCGCTTTACAGGAGCAATGTGAGAGGTTATGGATGAAAATTAATTGTGAGAAAACAAAAGTAATGAAATTATCGAGATGTGAGAAGGCTAAGCTAAATACCATACTAGTAGGGCATAAGTTGGTACAAGTAGAAAAGTTTACTTATTTGGGTAGCATCATAGAGGAAAACGGAACTAATACCAGAAGAAAAATTATGACCTTTGCGAAATGCAAGGAGTTGATGAGATGAAAGACGTGAAGATTGATGAAAAATCACATGCGGAGAGTAGCATTATATGGAACCGAAACCTGGTCCAGGGGGAAGGATGATGATCAGAGATTGGAGGCTTCTGAGATGTGGGTTTGGCGTAGGGTGGAGAATGTGACGTGGACTGAGAAGAATTCTAATCAACAAGTGCTGAATGGGAGTCATCTATTCGTCAAAGTCCCGTTACGTATTTTTTTAAATTTTTTTTTCAATCGCCCACAAACAGCACTAATAAGCCAATTACAGTGGGTACTATAACATTTTTAATAACAAGGAGGAAACACACACATCCATGCCATAGGTGGAGATTGAAAAATCCACCTAGTCGGGATTCGAACCCGCGACCTCCGGGTTGGCAGGCGAGAACGTTACCCCGCCGCCACCGAGGCCGGCAAATATATTATAATTTGCAGTTAAGATAGATATGGTTTCGCTTGAGTTTCAGATACATGTTCCGCTAAGGTATTGCTGCGGAAGAAAGAGAGCCATCAGAAGAATTGCGAAAGTGTGAGTACATTAAATCATTTAAAATGGAAGTGACACTAACCGTGGCGCGGTAACATAACCGATATAACACATCGCGAATACTGTCTCACCTACATACGATATAATATTTTGTCTCTGATTTTCTATTTACGCCTCCCACCAGTGTTGCTTTTATTTATTCATGTTTAATTTTCGTCCTTATCACATATCTCTACTTTGTAAACGATTCCGAAGATTCAACTGAGAGTGAGAAATGGGGTCATACCCAAAGAGCATTAGGCTGCCTTTCATAATGCGAGTGCAATCCTATTCCTTTCGTGATTTCGCATAAAAGTTTCACCGTATAGTGATTTTTTTCTACCTGTTGCATTTAAAGAACTAATAATACCCTGCGTATAGACAAAAACCATTTCATAAGCATCATAAAACAGAGGTAATGGTAATAAGTAAAATGAGAGTGTACCGATGGTCAGTGATGCAGGGAGAAATAAAACAGTAATTAGAGAAATTTAATTATTTGAACTTGAGTATAGCCCAGTCGGAAGGATGAGTGATAAAAGTTGAAGGAAGGATAAAAATTGTATTGAATAAAAGGCGTGAAGTATCCAAGATGATATGCGACAAAAGAATGCCAAAAATACTAAATTTAATATGTACAAGACAATAGTGAGACTAGTAATGATTTATGGGGTAGAAACCTGAGCTTTAATGAGATGGACCGTGAGCATATTCGAATGGAACATGTAGAAAATGTCTGGTATCCATATTCTTTAAAATATTGCTAATTGTTCCCTCTCCTCCACACCTACATCTCCAAAGCTTCTAATTTACGCTCATTTACTTTCCTCAACGTGCAGGTTTATGAATCATATAGTTATTTGCTCCATATCTTGTTTTTTCCAACGTTTTACTGAAGGTCTCTTTCATTCACCTAGGAATTCGTTTATTCCCTTCTACAATCTTTTGTTGATTATTTTAGGATAATATTCAGCTACATGGGAATTCCAACTCATTATACAAGAGCCTTCAAATGCTGCAGTTATATAAATTTTGTAATCAAATCGATATCGGCTGAAGGAAATGTTCCGGCTAAATTCCTTCATCATAATTTCTACGAAATATCTCACAAAAAGTCTTTCTTAGAAATTTTTCTAAAAACTTAAATATACAGACGGTATATTATCCTTTTCTGCTGCCTTCTTTCTCTTCATTCTGCTTAGTCTTCCTATCCATAATGTCTGCGTCTACACTAAATTGACGTTGAAATTTGCCTCTGAATTAATGTAATTGCAAATTTCCTAAAAATATCATAACAATAGCGGCAACGTTACCCTGAAATGGCCATTTAATCTTAATTCAGAGAACTATCCAACCGGAACAAGATTTTTCCTAACTTATTTAACAATTTTAGATTTTTTGAAGTGTCCGGGTTATATATTAGAAAAAAATTGTGAGTATAACACAATGATGCCACCCGAGCAAGCGAAATCGGCAAACACCCTTAACCTGCAAAAGTATTGTTGACTTTCTTGCAATCTAGCAAAACAGTGTCAAGCAGAAGCCATTTTTAAGAACTAAAGGTATCTTACGTGTTTATAGTGTTGAGAACGCGAATACATATAGCTCAAACGAGACGAGACCCCTTCCCGAATTAGCTCAAGGACGTCATGACAAATCGGATCGTTGTCATGAGAGAGAGAGAGAGAGCGAGCGAGAAGACTTCCACTGAAACGCAAACTACACGGTATTGCTCCTCGAATCGTAAAAAAGTGATTTTCCTCGGAGAAAATTGTCAACTGATTTCTCCATTCGATGAGCAGTCGTAGGAACTAGCAGTCATAGGACTATTTTAAATTAAGTAGTCAGGCATTCCTCACCGAATTCTATCTTCACGTCCTCTGCAATCACGGGCTCTTCATTCTTTTATACTGGCTTAGGTTTGTATTGATAATCAGCATAGGCGAACGACGATCCTGAAACTGTAGAGAACGTGAGAAAACGCCCCAGAAACCTTCGGACGAATACGAACTCTATTCACTCTCTTCTCCGTAGCCCCACAAATCTTCAATGCAAGTGTCCTCTACAACAGTAGCCAATTCCAATTATCCCGTCGCCAGTAAATAATTCCTATTACCTAAATTACGCGTTTATTTTGCGAGAAAATAATTGATCATTAGTTTAATGTACAAGCAGCTTCCTGCCCTCCTAAAATTGAAATTTCAACATCCCGACGACTCGCTCTAAATCTGCAAGGTGCACTTATCACCCACTGTAATTACTTCAAACTCTTTTGTCAAAAAAGCCAATCTCTAACAACGTGCTACGAAATACGTGCAATATTTTTGAAAGCATGATCTTCAAGGCTCACATTTGTATATCTTCTATTCTGCCTTCAATGAGGACCTTTTTGCGAATGGTAGCAATTTAGTTAGCATGAAAAGCTCTCACCTGCCGACCGGGTTAGCCTGGTGGGTAGCGTGCTCGCCGGCTAACCCAAAGGTCGCGGGTTCGTATCCCACCCAGGTCATGGATGTTGTGTTTGTCCAGATTGGTTTTTCTATGTATTGAAGAGGTGCGAAATGACCATAGCCGTCGAAGCACCCTATAAACAAAAATACTACTACTACTAGTTTTGGAATGTTGTGGTCAACTCAAAGATAGATGAATGGATGCTTGTAGACAAGCCATCATCTACAGAGAGATAGCTTTTAAAGAAAATTAAATCTTATTATCCAGGGATTTAGAAAACATTTCTTTCTAAATGGTGTAATGTATGACAGTTAGAGCTTAACTGTAATAAATGACCCATTGTTCATTAATTCAAAAAGGAGAACCTTGTTGTGACTTCATATATAGACTCAGTGGTATTGAACAAAAAGTGATCAATTCCATCAAATACCTAGGCACAACTATTATTGACAGCCTGTTGGTACCATAGATGGGTCCCCACATGTAGAAAATTTGTTAACAGGAAAAAGAAAATTACTTTTCATCAGATCCATCACTGGTAAGAGTGATTTAAAGGTTAAAAAGTGATGCTATCAATCTCTCACGAGATTCCATTTAGAAGATGTAAGCAGTATATAGAATACTATTACTATATTGAACCTCATTCATAAAATTGAAGATACTATAAGGCAGTTAGATTACTTCAAAATTGAAGTACAGGGAGACTAGGAGGACTAGGGAAAAGATTAGGAGCATAAAAGACTTGGTTGGGAGTCATTACAACAAAGAAAACGATGTTACATTAGCTTAATTTGAAAAACTTGGAACTGCTGAATTTGTTAGTGGAGTTCGGTCAATTATTTGTGGTCCCATGGCGGTCTGAACACACTCATAACCTAAGGGAGATAGAACCCCAAACTAATAGATTTAGCAATTTTCTTTCTGCAGACAGGATGTGAAAGTAACCACACAAAAATAGATGACACCATTTCTAAAATATATGAATCGTTAGGAAAATTAACCTAAATAACTTAGTGTTTTTAATCCCTGCCAACACCATTAGGTGACCTTAAGGTAGACTTGTAGCTATTGTGAATGACATATCTTTGTTATGCCTTGACATAAAGATGAGGTTTTGGTTTCAGACTGGAAGGTTGGAGGGAGGAGGTGGAGCTCACTCCAAGGGCAGGCCCCATCTTACTGAGGGGGACCTTTGAGGTTGCAGGAGGTCAAGCAGACACATGGCTCGACTTCAGCCAGTGGGGCAAAGGGATAGCATTTGTTAATGGCTTTCACTTGGGACGGTACTTCAGAATGGGGCCTCCCAAGACACTCTACATCCCAGCCCCTCTGCTCAGGCAGGGTACAAATGAGGTGAGGGGCCTTGAAATGCTTAAAGAGTGTTACCCTCTAATGAAGTATGCACTTCACCTTTATTGTTGATAATCTGATAACAATGACTTACTATTATTGTTACTTTCATTGCAGATAATAATTTTTGAGCATTATGAAACGGCAGCTGAGTTGACATTCAGAGATTCTCCAATATTCATTCAGTAAATCAGCACCAAGCAGCATCATACAATTAAGTTTGTCTTAAATTTGATTTTACTGAATTGAAATTTAAAAAAAACAATCATTCTTAATTCACAATGATCCTCAACGGGCTTAATATCAAGAGTTTTTGTCTACTCTGCAAATATTGAGCAGCATTTTTCATTGATGTCTATAATTATGACTTGATAGTCTGTTCCACTTTTTACCTTTATAAATGTGTTTGTATATTATGTTGAAACCAATAAAACTATTATTATGTATAAAGTTTTCAAAATTTTCAATCTAAATATGATTGAACTTCAACACAGCATTAATTTTTCTCCCCATTGATGAAAGTTAGATACCATATGTACTAGAAGGGCAAAAGTTTTGAGGTTTGACAAAGCAATAAGAAATGTTAGACTAACATGGAAGGTTCTGATCTCATTCAGTCTCTTTGACAGGGATTTAATGAAACTTATACAGAAGTGAATGTACAAGATTATTATTACTTAACTTTGCCAATAAACATGACCAGATGAATTAGGGGGTGAAATAAGGAATCAATAATGCAAACACTTTATCAGTACAGTCTTATTTGTAGGCTAATTATAGGATGATAATTCATTTCTGTGAAAAGGTGATGAATGGGTTTACCGGTTAATTAGTAAAAGAAAATGATTGGGGAAATTCTAAAGTGATTTTTATACTAAAAAATTTGGAACATAAAAGTTATTTTTAAAAACCATCAATCTATCAATATTAAAGCTGAACTTAAAGCTGAAGCTTGAAGTCAACAGGAACAAAAACAATTTAGAATTCATCTTTTACAAAAAAAATTACCAACATTGACAGTTAGGTGCATCAAAATTGACTCACAGCACCCACACTAACAGAATACAGCTTCCTTTAGCCAGCTAATACAAAGAAAACTAACTAAACCCCTCTACAAACAATGTTTTACAGAGGATCTTAATAGAATCAACAAAATAGTGATACATAACTTAAAGTATAGACAGAATATTAGCTAACAGAAGAAGGCAAAAACAGAAAACACTTTACCCTTTCAAAACCATCCACAAAATGAAATTCATCTCTATCCCCTTCTACTCCAATATGACCAAAAGATTGAAAACATTTCTAAACGCATGGACACCAATGTCACTTATAATAGTAAAAAAAACACTGTAACCTGCTTTGGAATCTGAGACAAAATATCCTCATTACAAAAATGTGGCATTTGCAAAATTCAGTATAATACTTGCAATCTGTAATGCGTTGGACAGACCAAATGTGACATTAACACCAGAGTGAAAGAAACCTGGCATACTACAAAAACAGCCATTAAGTGGTAGTATGTTGGCTTCCTGTAACACATCTTCGAAACTGGTCATCCCCAACACATCCACAAAACACCAACTTATTAAAACCCATAAAATATTTTAAAAGAAAGCTTATGTGCACATACACCTAAAACACAGCAGTATCATGAAAAATGAACAAAGCATTATTCAGGGTACAGTTTTCAGTCTTGTCTCACAGCTTTCCAAAGAAATTGCAATACAGATAAGTATGACTCATTGAAAACATCACTGATAACCACTCCCAACCCCTCCCCTAAATTGGTCTCCTGTTCCCACCCACCTAGATTCAATTTGAACAATGCTTTGTCACTGGCATCTTACTGAAGATCAGTTCCCTCTTGCAGTTTTTACCAAAATATCAATTTAAGTTTTTAACTTTTGGGTTTCATTGGCTTTTATCCCTTCTTTTGCTTTTTTTGGTTTCCCTAATTCAAAAGTGATTTCAATTTTCCATGGAGATCAAATGGAACTTCAAAGCCTACCACTATCTCCATGTTGCATGAAGACAATGTGCAACTGTTAATAATTCTTGGGCCTCACTTTCATGCACATGAATGAGACATTCATGGTTGACGAAAGCTTTAGAAATAAAACCATTAATGGATATAACAAAGTTATCCATTCTAATCCTAACTCATAAATATACAAAAAATATTATCTGGCATAACACTAATATGCCCTTTTGTCTAAAAAAAAAAAACTGTCTTAGACATCCCTTCCAGACAATATTGGTGGGTTAATTATATTTTGAACTATTCATGCATGTAATGAATTGGTCTTATGCTAAGATAAACTTTGCTAAAGATTTTAATACTTCTCTGAGTATTAAAAACATACCAACCCAATTTAACAAATGTTCTTTGGAGTGAAATAGGAGAGGGAGGTGAACAAATTATAAATGAAAGCCTTTAAACTGCAAATAGATAAAAGTTTTTAACTCTACTTTGTAGAACTCCAGTAGAATTTTAAGGGCAGTGTATTTTCAACCTTTGCATATAGACATTTATAAGAATATTTTGTAATCAGATATATAAGGTTGTGGTAGCCCAGCCTAAAGCACTGAATGGGGGACCCAAGTTCAATGTGCAATAATGCCTCTGGATACCTCCAGCTAAACCCAAACTGTGTGATTTTCTGGGTACCAGATTCTTTGTTGGAAACCACAGGCAGCACAGGGAAAGGAATTGGTGCCCCTTATTCCCCTAATTTGCAAATTTTCACAGGACTTTAGGTTTAGTACTATGTGAGTTCTCTGCCTCCACTTATTAAACTGATACGACACTTAATGGGGCCAATTGACATTGGCTTTATAATCAGGTAAATGTGTTAAAGATCTGCAAACACTTTGTTTTTTGCATAATTCTAAATGATAAATATTTATTAACTTTATCATATCATGAAAAAGGAACTCTTAAGCTACATTTCAGTGAATGATAAGGATTTATTTCTTTCATGTTACATTTAAAGTTTAAAATAAAGTTTTGTTGGTTAAAAGTTTTCTTCCTTCATTGAAAAATTAAATTTTTAAGACATGTTGCCTGCCACAATTTCCAAAGCATTTGAAATGCCTGCATTGTACAGATTTATACTCGTATTAATATTTATAAGACAACCTTAAGTACCATTTTCAGTATGCAATATCCAGAAGTGAGCCATAGTAAAAGTAAAGGAAAAGAGTTGGCTTAAAAGGAAACAATGCCTTCAACCCTAAGGCCAGTATGATGGGTGAGGGTAGAGCTCTTAATAGTAAGTCCATCAGTATGTGAAAATTCACACATGAAAATAGTTATGCCTCCCATGGTTTCCCAGAAAGATCTGGTACACAGAAAATCACACAGCTTGAGTTTAGTTGGAGGTATCCGAAGGCATCACCAGGACTTGAACCCAGGCCCCCTGTTCAGTAGCAAAGTGTTTTAACCACTATGCTACCATGATATCAGAGTTAGCTTAAGCACTGAAAAAGAAATATATATATATATATTGCCAATATATGGGGTCAATAAAAATAAAGAATATGATATAATGAAGAAATGGGAGGGAATGTACGGGGGACCAGATTTGGTAACAGAGATTATAAGATACGAGGTCTGTTCAAAATAGTACGTGGACCGACGTCATAATACAAAATGAATCTTATTTAGAAGTAACATGTCTGGGTTTCCTTCAAAGTACTCTCCTCCCCGAACCCACACACTCATCCCAACAGTGTTTTCACTCGTTGAAACAGACCTGGCACGCTTCTTTTGCGATGTCCTTCACCCTTTTTGTCGCATTTGCCTTAATCCCGGGAAATGTATCAAATCTTCTTCAATTCAAGGGTCTTTTGAGTTTAAGGGTCAGAAAACAGTCACAAGGAGCAAGGACCATTGAATTCATCACCTGTTATGATCCTTGAGAAGAAGGTTTCATCTTCCTCTGAACGATCAAGCAGTTCCTGACAAACCAGGACGCGATTGGCTTTTTGGTAGTCCGTCATCAGGGTAGGCACAAATTGTGCAGCAACGGGGTGCATTTTCAATTTTTTTGTCAAAATCTCGTAACAAGATCCAACTCATATCCCACACTGTTAAACAAGCTCCCTGATGGTTAATGTCGATTTGGCTGCAGCAGGGTGCCGATTTTGTCGACGTGGAAGGACGTCCATGACGTCAGGACTCTCATCGTCTTCAATCGACAGTCGGCCACCATTAAAACGTTCATGCTACTTGAAACATCCCGTACGCTTCATAAAAGTGTCACCGTAAGCCATGTTCAGCATGGCAAATGTTTCAGTCGCAGATTTTCCAAGTTTAACATGAAATTTCACAGCAATTCTTTGTTCCTTCAGGCCATTGTTTCTGAAATCCGACAAACGAAAAAATCGCACTTCACTAAAAACCGTGTTGATAATCGACAAATGAAGATATCTGCAATCGGGAAACAGCATTAGCATCAGCTGATCAGTACAAATTTAGCGACACCAAGCAGATTCCCCAGGAACCAACTGGAGCCCCGCAATACAAACAGTCCACGTATTTTTTTAACAGACCTCGTATGGGCAGATCACATACAGAATATGAAGAAAAATGGAGCTGTGAAGAAAATTTTCACTGGGACTCTAGGTGGGAGTAGAAGAGATGATTGAAACTGGGAAAAGGTGGTTGAATGCCATCAAAGAAGACCTGCACCAATGGGAAGTGGGCCAATGGTGCATATGTGCACAAGCCGTAGACAACTGGAGATGAGTTGTGCTTGGGGGCCCTGCAAGGGCTGGGGCACTGGTGATGATAATAATTCAATATAAATAGCATGCCTATCATAGTAAAGGGCAAAGTTTTTAGCCTACAGCGATGGGAGTGTGCTAAAAAATTCAGCATTTTCTAGTCCCACTTTTATACATATGAAATATCTGTGAACCATAATCATGATCAGATCCTTGGATATTTATATGGATGATGGTAGGCTGTTAACTTAACCTATGCCCTACAAATACCTTAGATTTTTATTTTAATAGCATACCTTCTATCCTTAATGATATACTCATTAATAGGAAGATTTAGAATCAGACTGAATGAACCATTTCAGTGACTGGGAAACTTATCATAATTTTTTCAAATTGTCAGCCTAATAAACAATTAGTTAGCTTTTTTTGACCACCACTTAAATTCTGTCCACAACTTAAGAAACTGTCACCAAGAAACAGAAATAAAATTATTCATCGTAGTATTGGTGGCAAAGATTTCCAGTTTAAACACTTTAAAAATATTCTCAACAGTTTAACACACTGGAATATCTCCAACCATTATGTTTGGTTGGAGATATTCCAGTGACGAGAACCACAACCAAATTTGGTGATGAAAGAAAATGCCTAGTGACTTGGCTTTGTCTTTCCTTCTCCTTTTCGCTTGCATGTGTTTCAAGAGATTATTTCTGCTAGAAGACAATTTTGGTGGGAGTACTTTAAACTATGTGTCCTTTCAAATTTGAGCATGAGCACTAAGCTGTTTGCTGAATGAATCCCCCCCCAAAAAAAGAAAATAGGACAACAAAGAAAATAATCTTAACTATTCCCAATCTTTACTCTTTTCTTCTTGAGGAAATGTCAATATATTTAATCAGAACTCAGAACTTCAACAGGAAGCAATAATCCCATGAATAGTGAGCCATTTAATCTCAAGTATTAAATTTGCCTTGTGTTGTATAAATTTCAATGGACCAGGAAAAATACATATATTCGTATGTAACAGGATAGTGTCTTAGGTGAGAGCATATCTAACACCTCACTGTATTCACCACAGAAGTTGGGGTTGTTGTAGAATTAAATGAGATAATCTTTTGTAAAAGTTACAAGAATTATAAAAAAAGGAATTTACTACCTAAAAGATACAAAATATTCTAGAGTACATTACCTTTTATATAATTAAATTAACATGTAAATTATATTTACAGACAAAAAATCACAAGTGGTTTAGAAAATAGCTACTTTGGATAATGAAAACAAATTGAAGAAAACTAAATTCAAATAAACAGTCAATATTAACAACCACAATTTATAATACTTCTATTTCTTTCAGTCAACCACTGAAAATCACAAGTGTCTTAATGAAATATCTTCAACGAGACTTAAATATGGTAAGAAGTGTATGCAAGTATTACTTTGTTGAAGATACCTTTAAAATGATCTGGAGTAAGCATTGCATCATACAAAAGTGCCACTGAAGATAAGTTCTCCCATTTCTGGTTCACAGGAGAATATTAGGATTAGATGTAGGGGTATCATAATGAGAGACAAACTTGATCAACCCCACAGATCTTCTGATCTTCCAAATTTATACACCAATGATCCTATAAAAATGAATGTGTTTTGGAGAAACAGGCCAACGCCAGGCCAGTGGGCTTTCTTATCTGCAAAGAAAATAATTAAACACAGTTTATTAATTCAAAATGAACAGGGGCCAAAGTTAAATAAAAGCAACTCCCATAATATGTACCACATTTTAATTAATTACTAGTGATGAATGAATTAATTTGGGACACCCAAGGACATGAACCAACTGCGAATACCATGATATGTAGTACTTTCGTAAAACTTATCCTTTAATCAGCAGGAAATAAGTCATTTACCTTAGTTAATTACTCTTGCATAATGTATAAGCATTGTTAGTAAGGTGATATTAACTTTCCAAATTATCATATTGATAAATCTACCAGAAAAAAGCAAAGAGGTAACAATTTTTTATTGGGATCTCCATACTGTGATGAGCTGCATGTAAAAGATTTGTCTCACCAAAATGTTTGATTGATAATGGGATAGATGCTTTTAGATTCTTGAGAAGCTGATGACCACATCTTTGCAACATATGAGGGATTTAAAAGGTTCAGGCTAAGTATGCACTTATGCATATTGAGGTTGCAACACATTGTCAAGAAACACTTTTAAGTTTCAGCCAGATCAATCTAGTGTTTGGAGTTTGTTTGAATTAAGCAAGTCTTTATCTTAAAAAAATGGACGAAAGAGAATTTAATCATTGATCAAACATTATTTTATGAAAGGCAAATCTTCTCAGGAGACTCAAGTGATACTTGATGGACATTATGATGAATATGCACCTTTGATCCAAATAGTTTACAACGGATTACAAAATTTGCTGAGTGGCCATACGATCACAAGTGACACTGAAAGTTCAGAAAATCATTAACAAAATCCATGATATGGTTAAGGATGATAGAGGAATGGAGGTGTGCAAAATTGATAGTGATATGGGCATCTCAGGTGAATAGGTATATATGTAACATTCTGCTTTGAATCGACATTTGGATATGAGAAGTTAGTTACATCTAGTTATCCACCTGATGGGTGGCATGATTTTTCACAGCTGATCTAAAACAAATTTGTTCCAAGGAAGGTTTGCAGCTACTTCAGCAGAATCCACATGTCTTAAAGCATCTTTTCGTCTTTGTGCACAAAACATGGATACACCATTACATGCCTGAGATCTAGGAACAGTGTAAACAATGGTTGCCAGTGGGGAGTCTGCACCAAAGATGGTAAAGACCTTTTCTTCAGTCAGGAAAGTTATGGGAACTTTTTTTTGGTATTTGCAAAGTATAACCTTTATTGACTATTAGAAAGACAGTAAAACTATTACGGGAGCATACTATACATCCTTATTGGACCATTTGAAATCTAAATGTAGCCACCTCCATCTTTAATAAAATCTATTAACTCTTTTTGTACAAAGATCGAAGTTTCAGGTGTGATGTGGTGGAATTTTAACATGTTGAGTGAATTATTAATGCAATCTTCCACAAAAATATAGGTTTATTGCGACCAGGTTTCGATGTTACTACATTATCATCAGGCATTGAAATGTTAAATTACACTCATATATATATGTTCACATAGTGCGGTCATGGGGGTGGGAAATGTGGCCATGGGGATTTCCCACCCC
>WURS02440024.1:0-15029 GCA_011762765.2 Rhinocypha anisoptera | reverse complement strand
AGTTGCGGGTGGAGGGGAAACGCGATCACGAGGAAAATTCCACACCGCCCTCTGCATCCATCTGCATCCCCTCCGCCCCCCATTTCTTCCTTCAATATTCCATCGCGGAGGGGGGGAAGGGATTCCTCGTCCCGATCATCCCTTTTTACTGGGGGGGTGGGAAAGGAGACGACCGAGAATAGGATTTCCAGGGAAATGTTCCACTTGGCGAACGAAATGCATTAATTAATTCGCTGGCTCAAGATGTTCCGGGAACGGAAAACGTGTTCCTTTCGGATAATCTCGTCTCGGTGCTCGAAATATTCCTGAGAAATCCACCCGCCCATAACTTCCATCGAAGTGCCCGTCCCGTGCGCTATTTGCGTCACATGACGTCAAAAGACTCGGATTTGAGGAAGGGAAGGGGATTTTTGTCAGTTTCGTTCGTGATAAATCGCCAAAGGGAACCCTTTTTCTTTAAAGTATTGAAATTTTTATAATTTCATTTAATAAAACTTTCTCGTTGCGCGGTGGGTGTTTATTACGCCTAATTAAAAAAAAATATCGAGTTCGAATGAGAAATTCGTATGCGGCGTTAGGGTTTTACGGATCCGGCGTTCTTTAGGAATGTTGCAAATGGGGGAGGGGGGTTTATTTCTCTTCACCCGGCGCTGTGAATCTATCTCCTCTCCAAGATTTTTCATCCTCGACAAGGTTCGCGTTAGTGGTGATCGTATAGTCTCAATAACAGACTTCCCGGAGTGACTTGTCCTTAAATACGAGCGCTTTCTCCTGACATTTTACCAAATGATAATGAACGTGGTATTTTTCGTGCGTGGAGAAGAGGGCAAAGATGCGAGATATAAAATATGAATGGGAAATGAAAACACCCAACCAAATGTCTTACGGGAATGCATTAGAATTTTTAATATTTTTTTGTTCGAATACCTACGGATTCCTTGAAGGATCTCATGTTTTCCCGGCGAATAGATTGGAGGAAGATTTCTCGGGTTTCCATCCGGGTCCAAGGATTGTTTTCCAACCGACGTTTCGAAGGCTAAGTCCCCCATCGTCTTCAGGGTGATGAAGACGATGGCGGACTTAGCCTTCGAAACGTCGGTGGAAAACGACCCCTGGACCCGGATGGAAACCCGAGAAATCTTCCTCCAACCTACGGATTCCGCTTTTAATATTATGTTTCCGAGATTGAATAGCTACTAACTCACCATTCCTTATGTGAATGCAGGATCATTTCTGGCAGGATTAAAATGATTTAAATTAGAAAATTGAATTTCAGCTATACACAGTAGTACTGTTGTAGCGTTCAAGAACGCCTCTGTTCACGACCAAATCAGTTTAACATACGAGCTTTGGTGACCAAATTCTGACTCGTTTGGCGTATGCACATTATAATTATTCGTGTTACTCGATTCACGACCAAGACTTCCCGACCAGTCCAATTGTCACCCTCAACAACATATCTCAGTCGTAGTTGTAATTAAGCGTAACGTAAGGATTGTTCACCGCGGTGCTTCGTCTGTCTTGAGTACCTTGAAAGTAGCTTAATAGTTTCCTAATTTTTGTTCAATTTTCGATAATTTTCAACCATAGTTAAAAAGTGCGTTAGTGAGTGTTAGCAGCGTGGTGAGAAGCCTAAACCCTCCTAGAGCGTCACCACACCTGAAAGTTTGTAGGATGACATAGAATAATTAATTATTCACTTCACTTCTTCTTCACAACTTCATCGTCCTCATCATCTAATTCGAACGTATCCCGATTCCACAGACTCTCCGCAAGCCTCAGCCCAGCACGTCAGCGTATCTGGAGATGAAAGTCTTTAATATCTTAAAGACATGAAAATACTTTTATAGTAAACACTAATTTTTTGTAAAATCGGGAATATTTTGATGGTCGGTTGATTATGAATATTTTTTTGTTAAAAGGTTGATGAATGATAATTCTCAAAAGTGCACCGCTTAACTATACTGTCCTCATCCACTTAAAAACTCCAGAGGAACGCTATTGTCAATTATTCGATACGCTGTTGATAAAAGTGCAGTGTTAAGCAAATAACTCCTACGCGTCAATTTCAGCAAATACTTCTTACATGAAGAAACAATGATAACTTTTGCCATAGGTATAGTATTCAACGGTCATATGCCCAAAAGATAATTTAAGTTAGTAGACCATCGACGCATTAAAGGAGCGAATAATGGTGTCCATTTATTTTTAATACTAAATCAGGTTTACAAGCAGTTTCTCCATCACTTATAATTTCTGAAATTTGGGAATGTCTAGCTTTATCTCAGTTTTCGTCTTTTTTCGCCGCATACTATTTTTTCACGCTCGGCGGATGCGATCGTGGGCAGTGTGTGTGATCTGTGAGCAGAATTAACATATATACTCATTTAAATAGACATTTAATTGTATGTACACATGCCGCTGCTGTGAATGAAATATTTAATTGATTTACATGAGTAGACATGAAGTCTGGTGGCATAGTGACATAATATTAACAAAGAGAGAAAAAAAAAGAAAAGAAAAAAAGAAAAAATAGATGTAAATATATATATATATATATATATATGTGAAGAGCGAGCACTATAAATCATTCTGACCTGGAGCTCACCGAGAACTTATTTAAACGTAGGCTACTGATAACCTGAGCCGGTGGAAGACTTAACCAGAAGCATATTGCTCATCTCCTTTCTTTGGAAGCTTCTTCGATGTCCCCCCCTCCCCCCCTTCCAATCCCGTCCGTGTCTTTCCTCCCAGTCTGAAGAGTCTGACATTGGTGTTGACCAGACATGAAACGATCGAATGCTGCGAATCAACTTTTTTTGAGGTAATACTCATCAACAAAGTCACCCGCCAAAAAAAAACACGAGGACCTATTCAATTGCCTCAAATTCCGGCGCATTCAAACGAGCGTTCTCCGCGGGTGAAAAAGAAACCTCCCTCGCCGTCTCTCGGTTAAGCCATTTGATGATTACAGTAATTATTCTTGTGGCGTGCGCGCCATTTGCACGGTCGCCGAATTGGGTGCTTCATGGAGAACAAAGTTCACTGTGGAGGCCGTCACTTGGTGGAAATCCATGATAGAATGATGGTTTTTAAAAAAATAACTCTTATATTTCTTATTTAAATATAAGAGTTATTTTTTAAAAACCCATCATTCTTCATGGAGAAAATATAATATAACTTGAGCTTGGGAGAGAATACATAACATAACTTGAACGCAGGAGATTTCTTCAAAAATTAGCCGATCAGGCACCTGGGTGGAGAATATTTTTTTTCTCCCCCCATTCGAATTGCAAAAATCAAGGCAAGCGCTGAAATCGTGTTGAAGTTTTCGGAGTCGCTCAAGTTAGAAGTCCAATTAATCATCATCTCTATTCGAAAACTCCAATATTTTAAAATAAAAATGAAAGGCTTTCCTATTTATTCGTAGAGAAATTACGTACCACGCGAATTTCATGATTTCATTTTAGGTACCCGAAAGTAGTTTTTTTTATTGAATGGCAGGTGTATTTTCCCGAAAGTTGAAAACTATTACGACGAACTCGTTAATTAATCATGATCCAATGCTTCGTGGCATGTATGGTCATTTATATTTTTGTTTCTCAGTCAATTCAAGGTAGACTTTGGTCGTCCATGAGAATAGTTGTGCTTCTCCATTCCTCATTTCACTTTACGTACACCCTTCCAATTTTCCATCATAGTCTAAAATATCCATTCTGTTCCCGTCTCTGCAGCGGTTACCTAACAAGCTTCCTTTCTCTTTTCCTGCTTTCATTGCATTTAGTTCACCGATTTACTTTCTTCGTCTACTACTCCCAAATGGATAGTGGTTCAATAGAGGTTAACAACAATAAGTGACCCAAAGACCGACACTGTCGAACCCCAATGCCTAACACTTATCGTCCTGAGTTTTTTTATTTATCAGTTATCCTTTATGGAATTGCATGAGTGTTGTTCTATATTCCAGTAAGACACTTATCCCTCCAATGTACTGCAGTATTCTTAAAACCGCCATCAAAATTGGTTTGTCTATTACGTCAAACTCTTTCTCAAAATATGCTATTCGAATGCAAACATACTGGTTGCATTCTGGATTCATCTCTACCAATGACTTCATTACGACTATAGATTTGCGTGTCTCCTTGTCTCTCTAAAGCCGAAGTGGTCTTTTTAACCTAGTTATTCATGTGCCTTTTCTTTTATATCGTTTTAATGATTTACGGAACTATTTTAGCCACGTTTAAATGGAACTTATTGTCCCTCAAGACCTTACAAAGTTCGGCTATTGCATTTTTTTTAATAGGAAATATTATCGGCCAACGATATCCACTGATCAAACTACTTTCTTATAAAGACTTATAATGAGCTCAGAACAACAATAATAAGCATTATAATAGCAAAATAAGCATTATAATTAGCACTCTTCCCCTCACCTTTGTTCAAATGTCTAATTAATTCCTACGGGGTATGAACAATCTCCAATAGTTTTTTACTTTTTAAAGTGGTGCATTTTCTCTCACCTTTCTCAAATATTTGGTCTAAGCTATCTTCATCTACGTATCATACTAAATAAAACTTTTACTTCACCACAGATAACAATTTAATGAACATTTATTACATTTACATTAGATTATATAAAAACTTTGTTGTGGATAGGTGCGAATTTCATTTGGTATTCTATATGAATGCCTCCCACCACAACAGACAGGCCTAAAAACGTGATCCTTATCCTCACCTAGCTTATATCCTGTCTAAATATAAGACGGAGTTTAAAGTTTGAAATGTGACGTCCAATGTATCTTTAAAAGTTATCTTGTAATAAAAGAACGGAAAATTAATTAATCAGGTTAGGACAAATTAAACACCCGGATGACACAGTCTCCGACTCTTGAGTGAGGCGGAATTGTGAACATTTCCGAAAAGTCTTTATAACCAATCCGCACTAGGGCAGGAATCTCCATCCTCTATTTATTTTAAATAACTGAAAACATATGTAAATAAATAATAATTTGATCATCCGAAATTTGATGTGAAATTGAAGTCATTCATAGTATAACACGATATTTTTTCTCTCGGATATAATTTACGTCGATCACCAGTAGGTAAAAAAAGTTGAGATGCATTTGCCTTTTTGTGACGCCAATGACAGAACCTTGTCACGAGGGAATTGCCTTGAAAATTTAATCCGCTAACGTTTCTCCCGAACGTCATTTGTTCGTTCCCTTCAGCTCCCAGCCAACAAAAAAGACTTCGCATGCACGACGACGAGAGACTCTACTCCCAACCGCGTGAAATAAGCTTGATAAAGAAGTTGGGATGAATCAATAATTCAGCACGCTCGATGTTTATCGGGGACGTTCGATCCTAGCGTCGTCCATCTGGATCAGAGATCAATTCGGGCTCCAAAAACTCGTCATCGTGGTAATTGGAATCACGCAAGAACCTTTAGCGGGACGATTTCCGCCCGTATTTCCCTTCCATCGTGAGTGAGATGCTCTGGAAAGGAGGGAGATGAGAGGTGTTCCCGTAAACTCCCCTAGTTTATTTTTTCCACCCGGAACTACTTCCATAGTTTGCACCAGAGAGATCGGAACTCGTCCCTCGTACTTCTCCTCCGAAAACATTTCTTCCCGAAATTCGATCACGTTAATCAGTTGGGGTGGGGACGTGTCCCGCCTGAGGTTGACTCATAATTTTTATTTTTTTTCGAAATAGTCACTTCTTTCAAACATACCCGTTTCTAAAATACATGTACTAAATTCTTCGTTGTTTCGGCGATAGATGGCTATTTCGTCATGTCATTGGAGCCAACGGACCGGGAGATTGACTGCGAAAAGGGAGCGTGTCGTGGACTGACTTTGCGAGAGAGAGAGAGAGAGAAAGAGTGGCCGCGGAGAGTTCTTCTCTGAATATTTTTCTCATAAAACACACACCGGGAGGGTCAATAAAGGCTTTTGACACCGACGTCACCTACATCATTACTTTCCCTTTCACCTGGAGCCAAACCGTGCCAATGATTCTTGAAGATCGTTCATTCAGTCAATATTAATTTATTCGCGCTTCCTTTCGCAGAGTAAATTAAATCCAAACATGAATAAAATGCATTCTCTCGGTGTAGGGCTCAATCACTAAGGGATTTTCCGGATTCCATTTTTAACTTTTTCCAACAATTTTTTTTTTCACTCTTCCCAACAAAATTAAGTTTTATCACCTTGTAAATGATCTTGGACATCGTCGCAGGTGATGTAAGCAAATGTGAAGATGAAGATGATCATATTCTGAGTTAATGTGGCACACAAACCTTCCCTCTTCCGATAAAATGCTTTTCCTGCATCGATACGAAGCTCTTTACGTGGTTGGGAAAAAAATAGTGGTATCATAGACACGAAAAACGATCTCCGCAATTCAATCATTGTCAGACCACTTCCCAACTGTCGGAAACATTAGCAAGATGACCTCTGTCCATCCGGGTCCCACTACTGCTCGAAGTGATGATAGTATACGAGGTAATCTAATTCTCCGGATCCCTTATTTCTGCCTTGAAAACAAATCAAAATGACATCCCATACTAAAGCCAGGAGACTATGGATGATGTTTTAAAGACTCATCACCCGGACATTCGCAGATGTTATTGACTATTGGGACCAATTTCTGAAGGTTTGTGGAAAGGAGCACCCGCTTTAAACAATTTCTGATCGTCGGAAATGAAATTATTTAATGCTATTGGAAACCAACACATACATACGTACAACCTCACTATTCATCCCGGCACTACGGAAAGCACGTACCCACCTTCTACGACAATTATCTGACAGCGCAATGGATCTTTTTCTTTAGGAATAATGCCAGCTTTGATGTAAATCCGGTTGGAATTCAATCAAGACATGATTCTGCCTTGGTAAAGATATTGTATGGCGGTGTTAAACACACTTTTTACTGCTTAAGCACACACATAACTGTACTCTCCTCACTGGACGCCTTGGGCCCTCCAGGCATCCAAGTGACATAGCATAACAGATGATTCTGGGTAATTTTAGCATCTAAGGATGGTGCTTTTTTGATCATCATATTTGAATCACATTTTCCTCTCGTACGAGCTCAATGACTACTTCAAGTCTGGATCAGAATTTTGTGCAACTAAATCACTTTCCAGCACAGATGCCGCGTGGTGAGAATTTCGCCTCTATGAAATGTTTTCTGACTGCTTAAGTTGGTGGTTGTGTAATTTAAATTTCATTTCAATGTTGAAGCATGAAAGACGCATTCACCCTTCTAACATGTAGCCTAGTCATGGGGATATTTACCAGGGACAAGTCCTCCCAGGAAGTATTTCATTTAGAAAAAGTTTCTCTATAAATGCACTCCCTGTTCCAAGGGTCTTGAATGCATGCAATTACAGTAGTTGACGATTATCACCTAAAGCATAAATCATATAAAGTTACAACGAGTATCCTTCCGAATATCCCCCGATATACATCCATGAAAGCATAAATATATTCTGCAGAGAAGGAGAAGACGAGAAATCCTCTTGTTGAGGCCATCCATCACATTGCCCTTGATAAAAACGGCATACGTTTCGGCCACCATTCCGATAAACTTGAAATAGAGACTTTCATCTATATTTGATGAAATTTACAATTAAATATGCCAGATTATGCTTCATTGAAAGTGAAACTGATCGCATTATGCTAATAAACCTGTGGAACTGTACTAAGTAGTGATCATTTCGTAATGGATATCCGATACTTCCACGAAGTCACGATTGAAACCACTAAATTTGTTGATGAAATTGGCTTATAATATTCGGTTTTCCTGTTGTCATTGATTAAACAACAACAGGAAACGTTAAATTTTTCTTTCCTCGCTGCACCTTTCCATTACGCAGAGTATGGATTTATCCATTAACCAAAAAATAACGGAGGATGACTCCACCTTGATAAATGTACCCTACTTTTCGAAATCCCTAAGGATAATAGCAGAATTATACATAACACCTAACCAAGACAAAGTAATCACGAAAAAATATTATGAAAATTCGACTGTTGTATGATGTATTTTTGGAAGGGTGCTCTGATATGAAATTCGTTCAAATGTTCCTTGACAGAGATACATAATCTCAATTCCAAATAAACACGGTGGTGTAATATACATGAAGCGTAGTGATTTCTTCTGCATAGGAACGTCAGCCTAATCACGTATGTGCGAGCCTCAAAGATCTGGTGGTCGGAGGAAGGTAGGGGAGCAGTTCCTCCTCCTCTCTTCGCTATCCTTTACCACGAAGGACAGGTACCCTTTTTGGGTTTATGGGGATGCGTAGTAGGCGGTCGCCCGGGATTTCAACCCTGACCGCCTGTAGTCCATTGACAAGACCACTGCACGTTCATTCTATCCACTGGTCCTTCGTGTGCACACGTTTTCAATCAACGCGAGCAGTAGCTTTTCGTGATTTCCTGTGCGAGTATATCGCGTTAAACTCTTGAAAAGATAGAAAATAATGAACAACCTAAATTGCGACTCGAGAATATCTATGAAAGGACCGAAAATCGAAACTTTTCGGATTCCTTCCTCTCAATTTTTTCGGCCACTTCGGAGGGCTCGAAATGAAATCAATCCCGTCCATCCACTGGGAAGCTCAGTCGAACCAAGATATCATTTCCGAACTTTCATTTTAAAAAAAGTCGTCGGTGAGGGTTGCTTCACTCGGGAGTCCTGATAAAATTTTTCCATTGAGTTTCCTTCCTTCACAGTCGTGTTTTTTTGTTGTTCTGCTTGCCTAGGACACTCCCTGCGATTATTGGTTCCCTCAAAATAGGCATTCCTTTTGCCTGTAAGTGCTTTCCCCATCATACCTAGAATGGCAAAAAAAACTTACATTTTATATAAAGTTATCATGCTTCCGAAATAAGTTTCCTATCATATTGCCGTCTAGGACAAAAAATGCTATGATAGACTTCATCGGAATCTACGAATACACCAGAATCACCTTGAAATTCTTCTACATCCAGTGACCCAGCGCACTATTCCTGTTAATAGTTAACTCGTGGTTTTCTACATCCTATCGCCGATGAAGGATAAGAGCTGGATACTTATTTTACTTATCTTAGAAGATGTAAGGTAAAGAAAAATAAATTCAGTAGAATATGAATGTATTTCCACAAGTGGATTTTTTTCAAAATTTTACTTGTCTTTTACCTTTCAAAATTACATTTACCTTTCATAATGGAATAAATCCTTAAAGCAGAGCCAGATTATATGAATCAACTCACACGTGTATGCGTAGTCGTAAGTGCAAAAATAAGAGGTATTTTTGAGAATGGTTGGTCAGTAAAAATCTCTGTATAACCTTCATACCCCCAAACATTTTTTTTTTCTATTACAAAGCTAACACGTCGTCAAAGGTATTTATTTGCTTGTCCAAGTACCAACTATTTATTAATTGTTGTTCTTGATTTGTAGCAGCGTACCATATAAAGATTTTATATTAATTTTACATTTAGAAGAGGCATGAATGGTAAAGCAAACATGGCTTCAATAAATCCATCCATTTGTGTCGATCAAACCTTACAATAAAAGAAAAGTAGGCTATTTACCAATATAAAAATTATTTATCTCTAGCGTGGACAGAATGAACGGAACAGTATCTACTGTACTAACCTGAGTATCCGAAGAAGTTATGGAAATTTGAATTTTTCGTTTTGAATGTATCGGTTTCACATTATTAATTTTGTAATTGGCATCATGAATTGTGTGGCGGCCTTGTCTTTTTGTATCCTTCTCTAATTTCATTGGCTAATTCTGAGAGAAGTGGTTCGCTTGATATTAAGGTTACATTATTATGTATCATCCTGTTTTCCAAGAGTCCAATGAAAATCATCTTCCGCAAGATAAGGAAAAGTATAGTAAGCCGGTCAATCTTTACGAATCACTTCTTATGCCTATCCTGAACAAATCGAAGTCTATATTAGTGAGTAATCAACTGTTCGTTGTAAGTAAAATATTCCCAGATATTCTAGAGATATACTGTTTAAAATAAATAAAAATGAACTTCTTAAGTCACTCATGGCCGCTGGACGTCTGATGAAACTTCAGTTAAGTCCCGGGAACCTAATACTTTTAGATGGCATCACTGACAATGTCCCAGTGCATTTCAGTGCCAGTACTGCAGGGTTTTCATGTGCTTTAAGCGTATTAGAAACTGCGATGGAATAAGTAGTTCTGAGAGATATTAACCATTTTTGATAGCCGATCAAAAATACACTTCAAGTTTTAGTGGCCTGAAAAAATCATTTATAAAACGGTACGTAAGCACTCCTCTTTTGCTCTCCCGGTAAAAACTATATTGATATCCATAGTAAAATGAACCCATTTTATGTTCATTCAAATCATATCACCGCGGTGAACCCAATTATAATAATTAAATTCAATAAAACAAAATGGGTCACACTGAGGATCTGTGCCAATACCATCAGTGATTCTGCGATAATCTCATGGGCTCAAAGGGGCTGCTGTTACGAGATAATATTTTCCTGTAGACTGGAAACTCACCCTCAGATCATCATCAGGACCTGATGATGTTGCAAAACAACTAGCCAAGGGCGGATTTAAGTCAGTTATAAATTTTATGTGACCATACAAAGTTACACTTACATTTAGTATGGAGAATTTCCAGAGAGTTACGACCAGCACAGTGAAGTTCATCATCGTAAAAATTTCGTAATTACTCGATGGTGAACGATAAAAAAAAATACAGATGCCCCCCACGCAACGTAAATTTTGAAGGAACCCCTTTCGAAATGAGTAATAATAACTGCCGCGGTACTGTTTACAGAGCTGATGAACCCTGCATGGGCGGAGAATTCTAAATCTTGCCGGAAACACCGCCATTTTCGTCGGAAATCGGTCAGTTTCAAATCTTTCTTCCCCTTGTCAGTCCAAAAAATTAAAACTCTCCCTCTTCCTTCAGCATTGTCGTGGGGCAATAAATCTCAGAGGAGAAAATGTTGCCCTCACCACAACCGTAAAACTACGCTGGTAGGAGTGAGAGAGAGAGAGGGACAGAGGGGTGATATATGCACCCCAGGAAGGCGGCAGGGCCATAGGCGCCTCGGTCGATGGAGATTATTGAGAGTTATAAGCTTCGATCGGCCCTCCGCGGCCCATTCTGATGAAAAATTAAACCCGACATCACGAAAATGAGAACCCCCATAAAATGTTTAGGTGTTGAGCTAGGGGCACGCATCTGAATAATTCATGGAGAAGAATAGTGTGGTCCATTTCTGCTCGCGTGAAAATGTTTTGCCGAGGGCCAACGCTCCTGTGAGGACGGGCGTTAAATCCTTCTCGCGAGGGTCCGCGTGACTGGATGTGCCGCCATTTTGCGGGGAAGGGGGGGGATGTGCGGGAGAGGTTACGGTTGGAGCCATCTCGCTCCCTTCTCTGGGGTTTCGCATGGCTTCTCTCTCTCTCTCTATCAACTCTGAGCAGCACTGAGCAAGAGCAGATTGCCTTCGTTGAGAATAAGCTAGTTCCGACGCCGGTCTACGTCTGTATTCATTCTGCCCGAGCCCTCATTCTTCACGGTGCAAATTTCCGCAGCTGTTGCCGGTTTTCGCATGTACATGGCTTACCAATGTAACATCCGCCCTCCCTAAAATATTGAACGCGGCGGAATGGCGAGAGAAACACGACGAAGTAAACATCCCAGCTCAATCTTAAACCCAAACTCCGACTCATCTCATCCCTAGGTAGTATTTTTCCTGGCATGGTAATGAAATCGTTGCCAGCGAAAAAGTTGTTGACCTGTTGACCAAGTTGAGTTGTTTTTGAATAAGGATGTTGACGTCGTTCTCTTGCCAGACCCGAGTCACAGGAGTACGGGCGTCTATGGGATCAGACCAAGAAAAGTTGTTTCATTTCGCTACGTGGTTGAAGTTTCGACGGAGTGGATGGTGAATTCTCGAAACTTGTTGCGGAAAGATGAATTGCATATTCGGTGCTCTCGAATTCGGGTTGTGAATCACCTGAATAAAAAATATTTAACTCTAAATTTAAATTCTTCAGGGATTTCCAGCAGATGAATTGAGGTTGTAAATTCATTTATCTGTGAAATAACGTATAGTTTCTCATGAGACTATGTTTCTAAACGCAAAGCAAGATATTTCCTTGCGCGAGTTTCCCATTTAAAATGTATAAATGCTTTATTTGTCTGGTTAGTTTGGTAGGAACACACAACACGTATTATTTCCCTTATATTTCATGAATCCATCCATTTGTATTAGGACACTGTCTTTAAAATCAATTTCTTATACTAATTAAAAATTTATTTCCATCTGAATTAAACCAGATAGAACACTATTCCAGCGGATTTTTGTCAGGTGAATTGCTTTGTGGATCTTCATGTATGAGACATATTCCCAGATACTAAAAACAAATAATTTAGAATTTTAAAAAGCTTACAGGTTCACAGACTACCTCCACGGAAGAAATCAGCTTAAATGGCCGTGAAATTGAGTAGATGAAAATTGAATGCATTTAAAAAACTATTTCCATACAGTGATAAGCTTCTATTTTGAAAATTAAAGTTATTTTTTCAAATCTTATCAGCTGACCAATAAAGGAGTAAGAATCAAGATCAAAGTTTCTGTGCTTCACGTTCCGCCTTGAAGATTTTGAGACATGACATTGAAGCACGTACTTTTGAAAACGGACTCTCCGTTTCCATGTTTCCTCGTGGTGGCATTTTGTAGAGTGCCAATGTATATTAAAGTTGTCACCTATCAGTGAGATAATGTTTTCCCCTACGTCGCACGGTGGGGTAGAATGGTACTTTTAATTGTCAAACTTTGAAGAACTTTTGATTGAATAAAGATATCAACACAAATTCTTAATTCATTTCGAATCTAAAACTGTCAATATTACAGGAAACATATTTTAAAAGTTTTAATTTTTTTTTTGTTGGAAAAAAATGAGTGAAGTCAAAAATTTTGAGAAATTTATTCATTTAAATCGAAGTTATATAGCATAAAAATAGCTTATTGGAAATATTATTAGTTACAATATTTTATACTAGGGTGACCATTACTATTAACGCAGAAGAAAGTGGAAATAGTATCAATTTTTAAGAGCCATCAACGTCTTGTAACAAATGAAATAACTAAGGAAATAATGACTGCTGATGAAATTTGAAAATTTTCTGAAAAAAAACGAATAAATAAGTAAGCACATATTATACACGTATAATCAAAAGTTTAGGAGTAAATAGACATCAAACGTAAACCCGACGCGCAACACGCTAAAAATATGCGACTCGCATCAGACAACATTTTTGATTCCTTACATTTTTTTCAGACTCTTATTGAAAAATAAAAGCTTCGTATGCATTTTTACTGTTTTCTTGGGAGTTACAGCTTTCGAATAAAAATATGTTCATGTTAATATCTTTCTTCAATCAAAATTTTTTCTACGATTTTGAAAGTGAAAAGTACCATTCTATCCAACTGTGCATCGCCTCCGCCGCGTCGTTATCTATTGGTAATGGAGTAAATAGAACGACTCCGCGTGGAAGAAGACACATATACAGTAAAAACTGTCACATTGACCACCTTCTGCCTTCTATAAACTTCCACACCCATGAACGCACTTTCGAAACATCCATTACTCCATCACCACATGTCTCCTTCAACTGGCGATGAATTTCAATCGGTGTCATACCACGAATGATTACACGCTGGTCATGTAACGAAAACGTCGTCATTTTAATTATCGAAAACAGTTATCATTCTCGCGGCTGCCGCTAGAGGTCCTGTCAGTCGTACAGTGCTGCCGTCTCTGTCACTCATTGACAAAGAGTGCCCGTTCATTTTAAAACAAACAGAATATTTCTATCTGTTTCCAGTCCGGAGAAATAAAATTGGAAGCTTTACAACTTTAATTCACCTCGTATTTCACCAAACATTTTCAAGTTTTCCGAAATTCTATCCACTATTTATCTCATCGTATTCCTTTTCCCAGTCTCGATGTACTAGAGTAAAATTAATTATTCACAATGAAAAGAAATAGTCAAACTTCCACGGAATAAAGGATTTATTATGACCCGAGTACTATACCACTATTGATGATACTACACCATCAACAGATATACAAGTCTGATGGTGGAGTAGCACCTCGGGTCATAATAAATCCTTTATTATGCGGAAATTTTGCTATTCCTTTTCATTGTGATTATATCAGATTTTCACAACATCACGCCTGATTCTTCATTAGGTAAAAAAGAAATTATTTTCGCATTTTAAAACAGTATTTTATTTCGTGGCCGTGTGCCTTGTCAAACAGCAAACTCGTGGTACTGTCTCACTTTACACCTGTTTTCCATCTCCGTCCTTGCCGAAGTTGATAACGCCATTAACCTCTCTTCCTTCTTCTCAAAAACTTTGGTGCAAAATTCTTTCTTGAGGTGATACAGTCCAGAGTTTCCATTTGTTTCCTAAGAAGAAAACACAATTGGCCTTAGATGTTAGTTCTGCTCTTCCTCCATCGGTTTTGGTCGCTCAGTGAAGCAGTTTTTCTCTTTCGAAATACCATAAGGGGACTCTTTGATTCAAATTTTTCCATGTGGAGCAGTTCCTTTTTTCTCCAGTGGAATTCTCGATTAAGAAAAAAATTTATTTCACTAAAATAATGAAAAACGCCAGTCAAAATATTCCAGAATGAAACAGATGCGATGTGTATTGTTTGTCCATGGAGTCTGTCGCTTCTCCTTCCTAAAGGTAATTGCGGAGTGTTTTAAACTCATTGAAAGGATAAAACGGTTCGTAAAGCACCTTTTCGTTCTTTTTTATAATACTTCGTTAAAAGAATATAATGAAAAGGGTAAAACACAAGGAATACCTTAACATGATATCATATATATATATATATATGTATATGTGTGTATATATATATATATATATATATTATTGGTTCGAACACTAGTGGAACGTACAGAGACACAGGACACAGAAAGAAAAAACTCACAGTGGTGAAGAATTTTC
>WURS02440014.1:10000-15029 GCA_011762765.2 Rhinocypha anisoptera | reverse complement strand
GTGTTTCTCTCTCCCCCCCTTTTCCCCTCTCTCTCTCTCTCTCTCTCTCTCTCTCTCTCTCTCTCTCTCTGTTTGGGTGCACACTATTGTGTAGAACTAGTGTGAGATGAGATAAAGAGCAAAATCACATGATGACATTGCTTCACTAACTAGGTTTACATTTCACAGATAAAGAGAGAGAGAGAGAGAGAGAGCAAAAGTAGAATAAAATGACAACAAAGGATAAATGGCAAATTAGAGAAAATATACACACTTTTGAATACTTGGCTGGCTTTTTGGAATAATTAGGTTAAAGTGCGTTTTTGAGAAGAGATAAAAGAGAAACGGATAGGAATGAATGAGACAGTAAAGAGTGAAAGAGAGAAAAAGAAGATAGAATGTGTGTGATTAAGTGGGAGAAAAGAAATAGAAAAGGAGAGAAGGAGAGGGAGAGTGAATAAAATAATTATTTTTCTCAATAATAAAAAAAGCTAAGGGCACTTGCACCCATTTGTACCGGAACTCTCTCTCTCTTTCTTCAAAATTCAAAAAAGTTAAATAAAAGTAAACTTATCTAGAAAATAGAGAGAGAGAGAGAGAGAGAGTATGAAAGAAAAAAATGAAAATTTGCTGTGGCTTAGTTGACTTGGCAAAATCTTTTTGTGGTGTTTACCTCAAAGATTGTGCATTCATTTGACAATATATGTTGAATATCCAATATAATAATAATAATAATAATAATATCTAATACACACATCCAAAACTTTTCCTGTCAGTCGCACTGGGAATCACAGGATAAATGTGTTTGTGTGGTTGGATTTTTACCTTCTCTCTCACTCTCTCTCACTCTCTCTCTCTCTCTCTCTCTCTCTCTCTCTCTCGTTAACAGTCGGATTGGGTATAAAGATTCGTAAGAGCCATAGTATTTGCTTTTTCCTGTATGTGTATGTAGGTTTCATATGACTGGTGGAATGGGAAAATTTGGTTTACTCGATCACGATCCTCATGCTCTAGAGAGAGAGAGGGAGAGAGAGAGAGTCACGGAAGAAGATCGCCTTTTTGTCCTCATATCGTTGTTGTTGTCATTGGTGGTGCCGGTAGCGTGTTTCAATAATTAATTGGCTTACTTTTTGTTCATTTCACGCTGAAATTCTATTGAGAGAGAATAAGAGAAAGAGAGTGAGAGATCTATTTTTAGCTAGCTTCTTGGTCTTCTTCATAGTGACTAAGTGACACACACACATACACCATATAACAGACTATAGTCTGTATGGACTAATTTATCCAATTTCCGCGCCAAAACTTGTATGTTGCAACTATTTTTAGAGAGAGTTGTAAAGATGAGAGAGAGAGAGAGAAAGAGAGAGAGGGAGAAAGAAAAACTGAGTTGATGATCGATCGAGATTGTGCAATGGGTGTGCATGATAAATTATTTATTATAAAGTGAGAATGACAAAAACAAAAGTTCAATGTTTGTAATTAGATTTTATTTTTTTTGTAGAGAGGGGGAATAAATGGGAAAATCATACTTTGTATACTTTTGGAAAACTTGTCACTTCTATCTATCTATCTATCTATAATATAATTTAATTTTGGCCCTATTTTCACTTTTTTTCTTTTTCGTTCTTCTATTTTTTGTTTGGTTCGCTTTCCAAAATTCTAAGCACTATTTTGATCTAGATTGATTCGAATATTGATTTGTAGTTATTGATATAGATTTACAGAATAAGACTAGTTATAATTAATTTTCTAATTAAAAAATATTATTTTATGAAATAACTGGGGAATATATAGAACCATTTTTTAAAAACAAATCTTATATGGCTTTTGTTCTATGAAAGCTTTAAAATCAATTTGAGTTTCGCATACTCATGTTGTAAAATTAATGGTTAATCAAAATTTTATGAAAAAAATATTTGAAATTTTCCAGTTTTCCAAAATTTAATTATGCACGCGCACAGCGTACAATATTTACCAAGGTTGCGAATAAAATTTTGAAAAATTTTTATTTATATTATATATGTTTGATATGTTGATTCTTGAGATTAACATTGTTGAATTTGTTCTCGCAGGGTTCGTTTAAATCATCGATCCGAAGAACGCCACGAAACAAGAGGCTCTCGTCAAAGAAGCGATCTAAGAAGGAGTGCTCTACATCGTCGAGTGCGGCACTAGCCGTGGCGGCTGCTCACCACGCAGCCGAACGACTATCACCTGCCAGCTCGAACTCGACCCTCAACTCACTGTCCTCGGTGACTTCATCAGCCACGGCAGCCTCTGTGATCGGGCCTCCGTGCCTTGCCCTTCCCGTGGAAGACTCCACTGACGGTGCTCTACCCCCACCGCCCACCCACGTGCCCGTTCCACCCACCTTAACCAACGATGGCTCTGCGTACCACTTTTTGGCCCGGAATGAGCCAAGTCCTTCGTTGAGCAGTGTCTCGTCAGGCTCGGTGACCTCGTCTGGTGTGGTGACCACCACCAACCCGAACCTAGCTCGGCACCGGCACCGGCGGCACAGTCACGCCACGGTTGGCTCCTCTAGTCTGAGCACATCCCAAGGAGAACACCACCTCACCCCGGCGCACTACTTGCACCACATTCACCGCAGTTTTGTGATCAAACCCATTCCCCAAGCCAACCTCAAGCCACTGCTTGTGTTCATCAACCCGAAGAGTGGCGGCAACCAGGGCACCAAGCTGATGCAAAAGTTTCAATGGCATCTCAATCCACGCCAGGTGTTTGATCTCTCACAGGGCGGACCGCGACTTGGTCTTGATCTCTACAAGAAAGTGCACAATCTGCGCATTTTGGCGTGTGGTGGAGATGGTACCGTTGGATGGATTCTCTCGACGATCGATGAGATTGCTATCCAACCACCACCCCCAATTGCAGTGCTTCCACTCGGCACTGGCAATGACCTTGCACGAGCTTTTGGCTGGGGTGGCAGCTACACCGACGAACCTGTCTCCAAGATACTGTGCAACATCCAAGAAGGTCAGGTGGTTCAACTCGACAGGTGGAACCTCAAGGTGCAACCTAACGCCAGTGCTCCACCACAACCACCCGAGGAAACTCGTGGCGGTAAAAGTGACCTGCCACTTTCGGTGGTCAACAACTACTTTTCGATTGGAGTGGACGCACACATTGCCCTGAGTTTTCACGAGGCACGCGAAGCGCACCCAGAGAGATTCAACTCGCGATTACGCAACAAAATGTTCTACGGACAAGCCGGCGGCAAGGATCTATTGCAACGCAAGTGGAAAGACCTCTGCAGTTATGTGCATCTCGAGTGTGATGGAGTCGACTACACCTCGCGACTGAGAGATCTCAAAGTTCACTCGGTTCTCTTCCTCAACATTCCAAGGTGATTGATGTTCACACACAAGTCAATCAACTTAGTCAATACTCCACATGTGCTCACACTACAGTCTAGGCTTAGCGCTCTAGTGACTTGATTTTTGTTCTATCACAATGCACGACACAGTGCAAGACTAGACACAAGACAATCCCAACACGCACACATACACACTCAGTGTGATTCTAAAGTCAAACTCAATTTCGGTGCTTTCCATTTGAGACTTCACAGGAATCTCAGAGAGAATCACACCGAGAGAAGAAACGCTGGCATCTGGCATTTTGCTCGCGTGTATTTGTCTCCTCTCTAACCTCCATTGAGAGTCACGTATTTCGTATTTCGTGTGGAATTCTTTCTTCTCTCTAAAACAAGTTTCAAGTTGATTTCGAATTGAATTACACACTCGCATAGTGAATATAGTAAAGAAGGAAAAAACAGAAGGGAGCTTAGTCAAAAACTTTTTTTATATTTTTTGATTTATATTGAGAATAAAATCAAAACTCACAAACAAATGGCAGTTGTTTTTATTTATCCCCAATAAACGTACTCTCATAACAATAATCACAAAAAACATGACTGTGTTAGCTTTAAATTAATGCTTCAATTGACTATTATTGCTGTTGTGTGTTTATGGTTTTTAAGTGAAATTATTATTACAGGCCAAATTATAATCACTTTCAGACAATAATGGTCTAATAATAATGACAACGAAGTGGGACCAACTATATGATTAATGTTTTATATAATTCTAACAAAGCAAGGTTTTGAAGTAGAAACAGTGCCGCCGGGATTTATCCGAGAAAATCGCTCAAGGTAATGAGAGTAAAAAAGAAAAAGAAAAATGAGAGAGTATGTGAGAAAAAAAGAATAAGATTCGAAATGTTATTATCATTAGGAGAATTGAGCAGATTTTGAGCAAATCAATCCTAGACTATTGAATCTTTCTTCTTCATTTCTCTCTCTCTCTCTCTCTCTCTCTTTCTGTATGTATCTAATCAATATATAACCGACAGGAGACTTGAGATTTTATGACTAAAGTCTTTCTCTTTTTCTCTCTCACGCGTCGATTACGTGAATTGTTTTTGATGCAATATTACATTAAGCTTAAGCACATAGCGAAGTAGCTAACTAAGTTAAAGGTGGGAAAGAGAGAGAAAAAAGAATGCTTCGAACTAACGAGTAGACAAGAGTCTAGATACACACACATTTCTTGTGCAATGCTTCGAGCATTAGGTGATGATGATTTGTAGTGAGAGAGAAAGAGAGAGTGAGAGAGAGGGGGGCGAGAGAGAGAGAGAATCATTGATTGAACAGAGTGTGTTAGTGTGTCTGTTAGTAAATTATTGCCATTGCTCGATGGTCCGGGACTAGGTTAGTTACCGGTGGCGCTCAGTTAGCACTCGGACCTCGCCCGGGCTCCAATACAAACACGCAATGCCTCTCTCTCTCTCTTTCTCTCTTCAGATGGGTTGCGTGAATAAGGCACATCACCATTAAAAGAGAGAAAGTGAAAGAAACGGCTATCACTTAACATTTTTTTCTTTTTTACTATTCTTTGCTATAAAAAAATCTGTATTGACCTTTACTCAACAACACCGGAGATGGGTGCGATTTAGAGATAGAGAAAAAGTGGGAGAACAGGAAAGGGAGAAATAGAATTTGCTCTAAAGGTGTGTGTATACTACTATTACC
>WURS02440014.1:0-7500 GCA_011762765.2 Rhinocypha anisoptera | reverse complement strand
TCTAGTGGCCACCATCATAGTTTTTCGAATAATGTCAATCGAATTTTCGATTGTCAATGTGTTTTGGTTTATTTTTTCAAGTTCGTATATAATGTAAAAAAAACTGAATTGTAAATCGATTATATTAGTCATCATCAAAGTTGTCCGTTCTTGGGAAATGAACTTTTTTCTCAAATTTTTATTATTATTTGATGATTCTAAATTCTATTCGGATTTTTCTTTGAGCCAAAATGCGAAAGCTAATAAAGTAGAAGAAGAAATGGAAAAGATTGTTAAATTTAAGAAAGGAAATCGAAATCAAGAGAAAGAGAATGAGAGAGAATTGTAAACGAGACTCCAAATTAGCCTCCGGATTTTCTCTCTCTCTTCTCTCGACCCAAAACTTATTCCAATTTCACATTTTCCATGCTTTTATTATTACCATTATTATTATCCTCATGATATGCAAAGTAAAAGAGCGATCAATCACTCGAGAGAGAATAAGAGAGAGAGCTTACCTTCAATGTCTGTTTGTCTCTCTCTCTCTCTCTCTCTCTTCCTTCTTCCTTTCTCAATGTATTCAGCAAAATAAAGTTTAATAGAGTCGTTTGTGTGACTAGAATATTCTTTTTCTTCTTCTTCTTCTCTAACTATTATTCTTTTTTCCAACTTTTATCTCTTTTAGTCGTTTTGTTTTTACCCCCTTCTCCCCCAGTCTCTTCACTTGGTATTGTTTGGAAGACATGTCTTTCCGTTTGGAACTTGAGATTAGGAATCTCTTTTGTTTGAATCAATCACTCTCTCTATCTCTTTCTCTCTCTCGCACTTCTTCACTCTTACTTATTTTATCTGAATTCTACTATTATCGAAAAAAACCTAATTAACTTTTCAGGTAGACATGAGTGCATAATTATTTTATTATTAGTTACCCCTGTGGAAATAGTAAGAGATAACTCAATAGTATCGATAATAATGAGAGACAACTCAATAGTATCGTTTGTGTGACATTTATGATTTTTCCCGTCGCAACATAATTTAAGAATAGGTAGATTATTCTAGTTGCTGTTAAATGATAGTGAGATATGAAGAAATATAAAGTTTATCTTGTTTAGTATTTGTGAGAATCAAATTTTGATTTGATAATTGAATTAAACTCAACTTTCTTTTGTCTTATGTATTTATTTTATTTGTTTTTATTTGTCCTCTCTACAAAACTTTTCATTTTTAATTTTCCTCCTTGTTAAGTGTAAAGAACCGTTGCATTATTGATTTAAGACTATATATGTTAAGTTTAAATTGTTTTGTTTGTTTTGTTTTTCCCTCTACTTTCTCTCTTCTGATTTTTCTTCTTCATTTTTAGAAGACAAAGAATATTTTACAAGAAACATGTGAGCAATAGAATGTTGACACATTGAAAGACTATGAGTGAGAGCAGGTCAGAAAAGGTTGAATTGCGTAAAGATTTTTCTAGAAGGAAAAAACACTAGATTCCCGGGACTTGATTGAGAGTGAAAGAGAATGAGAGAAAGGGAGAGAGAGAGAATGAGAGAGAGAGAGAGAGAGAGAGAGAGAGAGAGAGAGATGTCCGGGTTCAATTTAAGAAACAAAATAACTTGTTTGGTTTTGGTAAATGTTTGTTCTTCTGTTTGGACTCTACTCCAAAATTGGTTCATTGTGAAAAGCATTGGACAAAAACAACAACAACAACAAATAAGTCAAATATGTCAAGTAATTGATTTAATTTTGGATTTTCCTAAACTCAACATATAACATTTATAGTTGCTTATACAAAAATAAGAATGACTTGTTTTCTAAATCTTATATTTAATTTGTAAAAGATAGTTATGTAAGAGAGAGAGAGAGAGAGCGAGAGAGAGAGAGAGAGAAAAGAAAACACGTTTACATTTATTTATGAAAAATTTAAAATAATGATATCCAATTTAATTTAATTTAATTCAATTTAGTAAATTTGCTTTAATTCGTTCTTTTTTAATCGACTTTAGTTTTTTATTATTATTACTCTTTCTTCTTTAAATTAGTTTGAAAACCAATCTTGTATTGCTTTCTTTTGTTTGTTTAGCTGTCTCGTCGGTGTCTATTCTCTCTCTCTCTCTCTCTCTCTCTCTCTTTCTCCCTCTCTTTCATTGGTTTCTATTTTGAGGTGACCAGCATATTTTTTGTTGTAGTGTAATTCACTTCCATTTCGGTGAGATTCCATTTGCCGGGTTGACTCGTGATTAGTTTTATTTTATTTTTTATTGTATGTTTATTTTCATTATTATTCTTTTGTGAAACTCTCTCTTCTCTCTCTATCTCTCACTCTCTCTCCCTCTCTCTCTCCATTTCTCTTCTCTCTATCTCTCACTCTCGTTTCTTCTTTGTCACCCCTTTTCTTCTCCAACCTCCCGCTTTAACGCTTGAGAGTGAAAAATAAAAAAGGAGAGGGTGATAGAGAGAGATAGAGAGTGATAAAGAGTGATAGAGAGAGGGTGAAAAAGAGAGAAAGTAAGAGAGAGACAAAGAGATGGAGAGAGAGAGAGAGAGAGAGGATTAGTTGGTCAAAGCCCGCGTTGGAGTGGGTTGGATGCACTATAAATAGCTCGGGTGACCGATTAACCGACACAACCCGATCCTACCGGTGGGCTCGGGACACCTCACATTTTTTGTCTCAACTCTCTCTCTCTCTCTCTCTCTCTCTCTCTCTCTCTTTCTCTCCCTCCCACTCTCTCTCTCTCTCTCTCTCTCTCTCTCTCTATTTACCTCTAAACGAGTGACATATCCGGCAATTCGGGTGACAATAAACCTGTCTGGTCCAGCCCGATCGGTCGAAAACTTTGATTTATCCCCCAAAGGTCCCTACCCAAACCCGGGTGGAGTCACCTAACCTAGGTGTGACCGACACACAGAAATTGAGAGAGAGAGAGAGAGAGAGAGAAAAGGGGAGAGAGAGAGTTAGACTAAGATTGATCTCTTTTCAATACACTTTACACTTTCCTCTTCAGAGGAAAAGTTGTCTTTTTTCAGGTAGATTGATTTTTGCTTGATTAAAAAACGACTGATTAATAATAATAATAAAAGTTTTCTACTCGCTTAAATATAGCGATTCATGTATCTTGATATTTTTTCAGTGCAATCCTAATGAGGATGATAAATTGATGACACTACACAATGAGCCGATTGGGATGGTGATCACACTATCAGAATTGATGATGATTAATTATTGAAAGTTGCACTCGAGTGAAAGAGAGAGAGAGAGAGAGAGAAAGTAAAAGAAACGAGATTACCTTCCATATGTGACAATAACAAAAGGCCATAATAGTAAGAGTGAGAGAAAGTGAGAATGAGAGAAAGAGTGAGAGAGATAGAGAGCATCAGAGTGAAAGAGGTGGATGTACAGAAAAAAGATCAAAGGATGAAAAAGGAAAAATCTAGAAGAGAACTAGCAACTACCGTTGCAATGCCATCTGGTGGCCACAGAGTTACTGAGACGTATGCGCATGCGCTTAACTTTGTTTTGTGACTTTTTTGTTTTTACCTTGACGTCATAAGAATAGGTAAAAGACAAAAATTAAAAAATAGTTTTAGCAAGAAAGAGAGAAAAATAAGAGAAGAAAATTGGATTTCCAGGAAAAGTTTAAGTTTTTCTCATAAATTCATGTTTGCGGCGTGATTTTTGTGCTTGTCTTCTCTCTGGATTCAAATTTGTGATTTACGCCATTATGCCAACAACATTAAAGCATGACATGTGATAAGTAAACAAGTGAAAAAAGAAGAAAAATTCTCACGTGACTGACCTTTGCAAGGATTTATTATTATTATAACTTCAACTAGTGTAGTTTAATATCAACATTTATCTCTCTTTCTCTACTCAACCTTTGGTTGTATGGAATTTTTCACACTTACACACATATTCTCTCATTTTCAACTTTCCTCTCTCTCTCTCTCTCTCTCTCTCTCTCTCTCTCACATTGCATTTCAAGTTTGGTCTGTTTGTCTATGTGGGTGTGTATATATGTGGAATCATCAAACAGAGGAAACTTTTCCAGTGTAAAACCATTTGTCAAGTTGTTGATAGTGCAAAAGTATTATTTCAACAAAATGACATTTTGCCTTCTGTATCTTGTGCTGTTTGTCTAGGTTGGCTTTTGAGTTGCAAAATAGGTGAGAAAAAAGGGATAGAAAGTAGAGAGTATAGAGGAGAGAAAGAAGGAGAGAATGAGATAGAGAGTTTTGTTTAAATAAAAAAATATAGAAGGATAGTCAGATGAGAGTGAAAGTTATAAACACATTAATATGTTAAGAAGCGTGTGTGTTTTTCAGTGGTTTAACTCACGCATTGCATTTCTAGGAAAATATATATTTATTAAATAGATCCCTGAAGAGATTGAGTTATGCTCTGCCTTGGATTTTCCGAACGAACAGACAATTGCTCCGAGAAGCCACAAGGGTTCGTCGTTGTGGAATCAGAAGCAGTCGAGAAAACTTTACTCTTGAAGTGCGTTTCATTTGTTTTTTCGGAAATGCCCACGTATTCCCAAAACGGGAACGAAAATTTTCTCGTTTATCAAGTTGGAATGATTGTCCAAGTTCGAAAGATCAGCTTGCGACGCGGAAGGATTCAGTTCCAGCCGAAATATACTTGATTCCAGTAGTAGTATTATTTTATACCATAATACTTTTATTTAATGGAGTGCTTCGACGGCCGTGATGATCATTTCGCACCACTTCCGATCATAGAAATAACCCCATTGGACAAACACGACACCCGTGCCATAGGCGGGACTAGAGACGGCGACCTTTGACCGCGACCTTCAACAAATGCACCAGGACAAGACCGGCGTGGGAGAGAGAGAGAGCCGGAGTGAAGTCCTCCTGCAGTTGTTTGGTTGCTGTCTCCCATTATAATGGGCACTGCACAATCAGGTGGAGCGGTCTGTAGTCTGCATGGACTGAGCGGGAACCTTGGCCGAGTCCCACGCTCCGCCCACACCTTCCCCCTGTGAGTGCGCAAATGCATTTCCCCCGCACCACCTCCAACGGCAAAATGAATAGCCGACGAGCGCGCTATCTAATCCGGCCGGTTTCCCGATTCGAGTTTGTCTTCATTTTATGAGCACGATAAATTTACTGAAAATCGTTCAAGAAACCTCTTTTCGAGTTCAAGAAATGCAAATTTGGTACTATCACTTAACAGATTTATACAAGTTCTTATAACATTTAAAAAGAAAAAGCATTCTAAACCATGTCGGTTGGATATTGGGTACTTTCCGTATTCACGATGCGAAAATTAATAGTATACTTTTTTACCAATAATTTAATCTCCGTAGCTACTCATTGTTTAAACTCTAATGAACGCACGATATTAAACCCTTTGATCTTCATTGATAGCCGAGAGAGGACGGAGCTCACTCAGTGCAAAGTCCACACACTATTCATGCCCTTCCCTCGAGTCGCCTGCGGTTCCCCAGGAATACCAAGTACCCAGAAATCATTCTCCTTGGGTTCAGCTGGAGGTGTACAGAGGCGTGTACCAAAAGTTTGAACCCGGGACCACCGTACAGTAGCCAAACGCTCTACCCACTGGGATAACACGACCTCAAAAAGCTAAATTTATGCTAATTGAAGAAATTAAATAAGCGGCTTGGTGGATCGCCCTGGGGTGGTTCTATACTTCCGACTCGTGCGGGGGCGTCGGCATTCTTTCTGTTGCTTTTTAATTTCCTCGGTTCGAGGAGGGTGGGCCACAACGGCCGAATCCGCCGTCGGGAGACCATACGTCCTAGGCACGCATTGTGCGATTCACACTTTAATCTCGTTTAAGAGTGAGCCTCTTCCCAACTTGACGTATGTTATAATGACTTTTCTAAAGCTTTCGATCCAGTTAATCACACCCTTTTATTGCATAAACTCGAAAATGCCTTGGATGTTCACGGTCCTCTCCTAGCCCTCATCTCTGATTTCCTTACTCGACGCTCCCAGAGAGTGGTGGTTGATGGTGTATCCTCTTCAATTCTTCCCGTGCCTTCTTGTGCCCCTCGAGGTAGCGTCCTAGAACCCCTTCTGTTTGCCTTATACGCTGATGACGTCATCTCCTGTGCCCTCTCCGATTCCTGCGACATTTTCCTCTTTGCAGACGACTGCAAATTATTCAAAAGAATAGATACCACCCCCGCCGATGCTCCATCCCTCCAATCTGCTCTCCGCTCTCTTAGAAGACTGGTACTCTCGATTGCAACTTAAAGCCAATCCCTTGAAGTCAATCAGCATGACATTTTCCTTGAAACCAAAGCTGTTTCCCAGTTCCCACCATTTTTCAGGCCAAATAATCCCCGTCCACACCCAACCTAAAGACCTCGGTGTCACACGTGACACCAAACTCACGTTCGTCCCTCATATTAAAGAAATAAAAACCAAAGCTGTGTCCGTTGTTGGGATTCTCTATAGGTTTAAAGAAATTTCTGACAGATTAGCGTTAAAAACCATCTTCACCAGCTGTATACTTCCCTCACTTGAATACTGCTCACCGATCTGGTCAACTGCTTGCCCCACCAATTTAAAACTTTTGGAACGCCACCATAAATTTTTCATGTCTATTGTTCGCCACCGTGTTCCCCATTTAATTAACTTTTCCCATAACAATATTTTGTACTCACTTGAAATCTCCCCTCTGTAAACTCGTCGAACCATCCACGATTTGAAATTCCTCCATTCTGCCATCAATGCTGATTTCCGATCCAATGGTATCCTTCCTTTTGTCTTCCTTTTCATGTACCCGGTTGCAAAACCCGCAGCAGTGATCTCCTTCACCTACCTAAAATTCCGTCTTTGCCCCTCTCCCAGGCTATCTCTCTTCTACCGTCTCCCGAAAGTATTCAACTCCCCCCCCTCCTCTCTTTCCACACTCCCATCTCCCCCTCCACTAGACCACTTCACCTCTCATTACTCCTTTACCACCCAAATCAAAAATCCTACCCCGATTTACCTGACTCATTTGTTTAAATATTTTTTCCTATATTTATTGCTGTGATATTTCCTGTTTTTTTCTATTTCCTTTGTCTAAATGCTATTTTTTTCTTGTTATTAATATATTTTTTGTTACTTATTCATTGTAAAAGGCCACTTGTGGCTGTTTTTGAATAATTGGAAAATAAATAAATAAATAATAAATAAAAATCAATAGTGTAAACGTATAGATAATGATGATGATGAAGGGTAATCTACCGATTAAGGTAGGTTTTTGATGAGCATTAGCTTAGGTTCGCCGAATTACATCTAAATATAATCCCTCTTTAAATCTGATTACTTCCTACCCCCCTATCATTCTGACCAAAATCCCTATTCTCTTCCTACCCCTAACCCGCTTCCCCAACATTCTGCCCTCTATTACAACCTTCAGCAACCCATTTCCTTTGAGTACCCCTTCCATCCATCTTTCCTGTCTTTCTTGGATCTCTCGCAGCAAACGCTTCTCCTCCCCTACCATTCTCAAAACTTCTTCGTTCGTTTTCCTCTCTGTCCACT
>WURS02440003.1:0-15032 GCA_011762765.2 Rhinocypha anisoptera | reverse complement strand
TGCAACTCCTCGACTCACTACCCCCACCCCACGTCCTCCCTTAACTCCTACGCCCCCCTCCATGCGCTATCTCTCTCACACTCTGCCGTTTCCACTCACGGAAAAATCTGCCGCGGTACGGTGAAGATCACATGTGGAAAATGCCTCGAAACTTTATTCTTTCTCTTTGAACGTTCGCTCAAAACGCCTCTGCTCATGCGAGGTGGTTTACGAATGGGTTTCAACTAAACTTTCACGATGAATGTTTCATGCGTTTTTATATGAATATCTAATAATCATGTTTTGTAGTTCATACATATCTCTCTCTCTACACCACAATTGAGGGTATATAACTAGGGGAGATAAAAATATTTAACAAGTGACAAGACAAGGGAAATCGTGTGAGATTGTCCTTTTGGCTGGGTGTGATAGCCCTTATCCCAGTCAGTAATAGTGAAGCTTACAATAAAGCAAGCAAACACAACAGAAGAGGATGTGAGTAAATGCGTAGGAATTATTTAAAACTACAGCCTATGCCGCTATGCTACGCTATCACGCAGTGATACGCTGCAGCCTATAAAATGAATTGGGCGAGATTCTCCTATATTTGTCTCAGAGACAAGTGAGTTTGAGGACCACACATTAACAGCATCACTTTTCGCTAAACTTCACGGTAAGGAAGCCAACAGAGAATGACTGAATGTCGTGAAAATTGGCTCTCTGATAACTATGACTGTGTAGTGTTAATATTACCTGAAATATGTCACCTGCATCACTGGCCTTCTTTATGCCGTTATTTTTTTCCTTCACGATTTAGTTTCTTCCAGTTTCTGAAAACAATTTCTGAAAAGCAATTTAAAAAAATGAATGTCATGGGCTTTCCAACCTCTATGAATATAAATATTTGAAAGTATATAATTGTATAAAATATTTCCATTAGTACGTAATGCTTTATGTTAAGTATGGAAAGAATAGAAAATGCTACATTTTAGCATGATATGACGTTATTGAAGTTTAGTTATTGATATGGCAAAATCTGATTGAAAGGCTGAAACATTTTCATTGATTTCCAACCCTTATAGGTCTCTATGAGTGAGAATTAAGTGGTCACAGTTTACTTGCGAACAGGTTTTTTAATAAAAAATTTCTTCTTACACGTAAGCTTGGCATTTTCTCGCTTATTCTCATGTATTTTCGAGGAAGGCGAAACGTCACCCCGTGAGATTGAAATTTGTGTTTTTGGTGTCAAAAGGGTCAATGTCGTCACAGTTGCAAAGGTAGTAGTGCTATTACTCCACGATGGTTTTAAAGACGTTTTGGCTATAAGTTGAAATAGTGACGAATCGAGGAAACCTTGGTTGGATCTTCTACTTATTATAAGTAACTAACCTGTCAAATTTCAAAACGATTCAGAAGATCTTTCCAAAGATATCGAAGTTGGAAATTAACATGCACTCTTATGGGAAATGGCTGATTTGATACGATTCTACAACTTTAAGGGAAAATTAAACATATAACTAAAAATGAAAAACCATTGAAACATTTAAGGGTAATAAATAAGTGGTTTAATGTTTGATAATACCAATAAAAACAATCAATCAGAGAATTGTACACGAAATATTTATAATAAATTGCAGCTACGCCACGCTTTTTTTCAATTTCAAGGCATAAATGTGGCAACGTCGCACTCATTTCGACTCTGTGATATCTTTTGTTGATATACATGCTGTCCTTTTCAAAAGTAACTCTTGTCAATTGACATTTCTTTTCAATTAATAATAATTACAATATATTTTATTGTTCATAGCTAAAACGATGGATTTTTATTTCCATTTGAAGAAACTTATGAGATAGCGTACATCTTCATAGTGCAGTGCTGACAACGTATGACTATATGTGACGTTACCAGAAGGTATGACATAAGAAATCAGTTTGGTTTTTTTCATTTATGATCATAAAATCAGTAATTTTTACAATAAAACTGTATCCTATAAAGATATTAGTTCATTTAAAGAAAGAATCACATTAATACAAATAAAAATTCGAACTGTAAAATTTTCGATATTTCAAGTCCATAGCTTGGTCACGGAAGTCAAAAGAGAGTCCATTGAGCTTAAAATTGGTGTAAATATCGAATCCATTGGCATAAAAAATACATAAAGTACTAATAACATCCAACTATAATCGATTTGATTCAGTTTCTCATTTTAAATATAGCAAAAAGTCATATAATCGCTTGGTGTCGAATCAGTAGCATTTGACTAGGGTTGTATAGCCAATACATCCTTAAGGAAACCAGAGGCATCCGGAAAAAAAATTAATGACGGAGAGGCACACGAAACAATTTCACGCTTTCTCGTGACTGGTTCCATTCACACGTCATTAACAGTACGAAATCAGCAGCGAATCTCGACTCGTGTCTAACGCCAATTGCGTTATAAGCCAATACATGTTGAATCTCGTCAATTGGAACTCTGATGAAACGCTTGATACCTTCAATCAGAATGGAAATAACGGGATTCAATTACAGCAGACGCTATGCGTTGCGGAATTTGAAATGACGGTGACAATGTGGGTGCGAAATTTAATATGAACAACCCGAAATCGGGTACTACACGTGAATAATTTAACGCATTCAAGCGTTAAATTGGAGCAAAATTGCATTTATTTTTAATAATCTGTTTGTAATAATGCTTATTGAACATTTAATCATAAAATTTAACTATAAAAACAATGCAAATTATCTCGTAATTTTATGTCGTTAGTTTGTACCTTTGACGACTTTGACACCGTCTGAATTTCCGTTCTCAAATGTAAGACGTGGATCACATAATCTCAATATGTAAGTCTTAAAATCATTGAGGTCTTCATTGTGGAAACAAAAAGGGTTATATATAAAACCTTGGAGGGAAATTTCAAGCATTTTAACCAAACTTCGCATTATTCACAGACAGGCGTCATCGGGCACAATTAACACTCACAGAGAAACATAACGATGTACTAATCGTCAAAATTTGTCAAATTCTTTCGACATTTAGGCCGTTAATAATGTTTCATCCAGAACCAGTGGTCAGCTCTCGCTTAGTTGGCTTAAATGTTTTTTTTTATGCACCCCTGAGATTAACGTTCAAGTCCTTGATTTTCTTCTGAGATGCTTGAACCGGTCACCTGTTTCTTTAACATGCGGTCTCAATTCATGGTTTTCCATTCGCATATATCACATTCAACATTTGTTTGCATTTGGGATCAATCAATATTTCAAAAATCAATCCCAGATATTGTCTAAAAGCTTAGAGGGAAATGTTTACCTGTAAGCCTTTGTTCTTTTCCATGCGTTCTTCATGCTGTTATACTGTCGCGTTGAGCGCCGAAAAGTAGCGCGATAAACGCTATTCATAAAAATCACCGGGACCAAGTACAGTTCCGGAAAATGTAACCCTTATTTTTATAATAACGCGTTCCACCTCTTAACTGTCCAGCTACGCAATTTTTATTTGGCGAAACACCGAGAGAGAGAGAGAGAGGAGGAGGGACGTTACGGTGCCGGGCCATGATAAAAATCCCCCATGATCGTTTCCTTGCGCACAAAAATATTTCATGCGCGCATTACGGGCAGGCATAAAACGGCGATAAACTTCGAACGAGTTCTTCCGACGAAGGAGGGGCGACCCCCTCTGCCCCTGCTACACGGTTAACTCCCGGAGAGCGTCATCTCTGGGTGCCGGTTCATTTCCTCCGTGCTCAAACTGCCGGGGGAAGCACCAGGTCATAAATCTGTCCGTGACTTATGTCTGAGACACACAATGGCCATCAAAAGAATTTGTTCCCCTCCTCCCAACCGCCCCGGCCGTATCCGCCTGGACGATGCAGAGGCAGTCCAGTCCTCTTTTTTCCTCACTCTCTCTCTCTCCATTCGTCCTCCTTGCTGGGATGGCCCATTCCGCTAAGGGGAGGGGTCTTGAAAAAATTTAAGGGAGGAGACTCGGAGGAGAGTCCTGTTGACAGACAACCAGTGACCGGTCATTTCTGAAGAAAAGGACGAGAGCAGATGGAGGAGGAAAGAGAGAGAGAGGAGAGAGATTGATGGACGGGAGATGGCCACAAGCGGGAACGTGGGGAAGGGGGAAACGAGGATGGACAGGGTCAAGAAATGACGTCGCAGCTTGAAAGACAGTTGGCATATTTTCGTGGTGAAGGTTTGCCTGGAGAGTTATGGACGCGTTCCTTACTCTAAAGGAAGAAAAAAACATTTTCTGTGACGTTCGGACTTAATGCTGTGCTACTGGTCTTGTGTTTCTTACGCCGATCCTGTCTTAGCGACCTGGTATTTTTTTTCCATCCAATTCATTCACTTTCAATATTTTGGATCACGCGTTTTTCAACTCTACTTATCATTTAATCACCGAAACTCAAATTGGCAGTCGCAGATTTTTATCTTTTAGCACTAGCCATTTTTTATGCTCGATAGAAATGCTTGGGAGATGATCATGTTACTACTTCTGGAATGATTCAGTCTCCTTTTTTAATCTGCCCTTGCAATTAAATTGATCCCCAAATGCACTGGTGAAAAGGAAATTACTTTTAATACGCAATCGTGAGTATCGCATCAGTAATTCCTTAAGACCATAAATAAACCTGATCGTCTTTATTCTCATAGCTATGTTCCAAAAAGTAACATTTTCGGAGAAAATGCAGAGGAACACTCCTTATATCAAATGGTATAGTTCACCATGGAATTATTTTGGATATGAGACCGCTTTTACTCTAGCAGCTTCACGAAGTGTCGTCAATTCCTGAGATTTCTTTGTTTCGCTTGTCCATCCCGCCAAGATCCTATCTTTTAACTACTACTTGTCAGCGGTAAATATTCTCATTGTTGCTAGCCGCTCCCCGTTTCATGTAGGTGATTGTAGGTTTACTGTCCATCTATTCCTCTCCGTGACCCTTCTGGCGCAGTCTCCTCGTGCATTATCATCCCTTGAAATTCGGGATGTTTTCCCTCGATCTCTATTCAATATCACCTTACGTGCAGGAAATATTTCACAACCACAATTATTTTGTTTTTTTTTTCGCTGGCGTCACGTGATATTTTATTTTGTATTCTTCGGATGGAAGAGAGCAAAGAAAGTGATAGTTGTTCAACTAGAATGAAAAGAGAGCTTGATGGAGGATACGCCCTCGGCCAATCGTGGAAGCCCGTGCTCTAGAAAATAAAGACAGAGTGGGGAGAAGGAGATAAAAAGCGAGCAAGAGCCAATCACAATTAACCTGAACCTATTCGGACTGGAAGGGAGACAAAAATGACAATGAAATAGTGATCCGGCATTCCCTGCAGTGATAATCAACCCAGTGTCTAAAAGACTACTCACATGTTTGTGATTCAGTTCAGTGTTTGCTATTCCATAGTTTATCTATTTATTGTGTAATACCAGTGATAACTTTATTATATAATACCGGTGACCACGAACATTGTTAATTCATATTCCAAATCTTTCTATATCATTGTTAATTTACCGGTGGCCTGGCTAAATGTTTGTGGGTTTCTCTACTCGCCCTCGGGTCAATACGAGGCTAAGTGCGCTCCAAATGAGAAGATGGTGTCCGCATCCGCCCCTACGGATTGATTAACAAAAGTATAAGACTACACCCCGAAGAGGAGAAATCCTATAACGGGATGTCGTGCTTTTGTGAATTCTGTACTTTTTTATTTATTCTTTATACTTATTGTATTCCTGACCACGGAAATAAACACCGATTTCAATAGGATTAAATTGATGACCCGGAATCAACGCCCCGAGGACGATGGCGGGGTTAGCTGTTGAAACGTGGACAACTGAAACCCATACCAGGTGGAAAACCCGCGAAGACTTCTCCATAATCGGGAACCGGGAAAACACCAAATTCTACTTTTAAGGATTAGTGAGTTTAAAACTTCTCGGGCTTCCTCCTGGGTACAGGCGTTGATGTATACCGACGTTCCGAATGCTAAGACCGTCATTGTCATCAGGGTGAGTCTCTGAGACGATGGCACACTTTTCCTTCGAAACTCAGGTGCTCATCAGCGGCATTACTTTGGGAGGGCAAAACTCGAGAGATCTTCAACTGGACTGTTTGTGGGAAAAAACCCGAAATCCTGCAAGAAGGATTGCTGTATGCACGCATCCAATGGTGGATTTTTTTCCCGGTGTACGGAAGGAACAATCCTTCCACTGAGGTCGAATTCGCGAAGACTAATTGTTTACGTAAGCGGGAAAGGTGACGTAAACTTGAGGGATTCTTTAATCCTCTTGCATAGTTCGGTTTGAGTGACGGCGTCGAGGTGTGTGTGTCGATGACACCAATCCGACTTCGTCCTCAAGTTCCAAATAGACATACACCATTTTAAATATGCGGATTGGAGTTTTGGTGGTTGAGGGCTTGAAGATGAAATACATGAAATAAAATGTGAAGGAGGAAAAATAATTAAGGTGTTTGGAATGCCACAAACGGAAAGGGTGTCTTCGGGAGCGATATGATGAAGGGAAGGGAAATAAATTCGATGTGATGAACGATAATCTACCGGTTAAAGTAGATTTTTGATGAGCATTAGCTTAGGTTGGCCACGTAACATCTAACTTTAATCCGTCTTCAAATCTGCATACTTCCTACTCCCTATCATTCTGTCCAAAATCCCTATTCTCCTCCTAGCCCTACCCCACTTACCCAACATTCTACCTTACATTAAAACCTTGAACAACACATTGCCTCTGAGTACACCTTCCATCCACCTTTCCTGTCTCTTTCGGATCTTTCGCAGGAAACGCCTCTCCTCTCCTACCATTCTCAAAACTTCTTCATTCGTTTTTCTCTCTGTCCATTTCACCTTCTCCATCTGTCGCCAAACACACATCTCAAAAACCTCCAATCTATGCTCCTCTCCCTTCCTCATGGACCAGGTTTCGGATCCATATAATGCTACGCTCCATATTAGCGTTTTAACTAATCTTTTCTTCAAATCTTTATTTAGGGTCTCTCTATTTAATTCTTTCCTTTTCTAAAAGTTCTCTTTTGCTAATAGAATTCTTCGTCTAATATTCATGATACTGCGTCCATTTTCATCTATGATTCCTCCCAAATAAGTAAACTTTTCTAACTTTTCTAATTTATTCCCTCCTAGCATGATATTTATACTAGCCTTCTTTATTCTCAAAAATCTCATTACTTTTGTTTTCTTTCTGATAATTTTCTTCCCAAACTTTTGATAATGGTCTTGTAAAGCATTCAACAAGGTCTGCAGTCCTTCGGCTGAATTACTAACGAGAGTTTGGTCGTCGGCTAATCTGACAGATTAAACGAGTTCTCCACCAACGTTTTCTCTTAAATTCCGTGTAAGGTATAAATAAGGTATAAACGATAGAAGTGATAGTGTGATGAAGTGAATGGTAGAATAATGGGTTAACCGGGCTGAAGGGAGAAAAGAGTAGGAGTTCTATAGTATGTGTACTGAACGGATGTAGAAGAGCTGAAAAGAAATGTGTTATTTTCCTCTTCCTTTTCTTCGGCATTTCCAGGATTAAGCTCTAAGCCTATTACGACTTAACCGTCATATCCTTGATCATCCTACGTTTCTCTTACACATTAATGGCAAAAAGTAGTTTTTGGTAATCTTGTCATTGGTACTCTTAAAACATGTTTTTTTTCATCTTTCCTTGTGCTCTGCTGCTTCGACTGCAATAGGTTTCATTCATAATTCCTCCCTTACTTTTTCATTCCCAATCTGGTGTAATCTTCCGCAGTCTTAATACCCGGTCTTAAGAAGTTCATTTCTGACTTTTCTCTTGGACGGTGATCTTTCATTCTTGGAGAAAAATATTGCGATTTCTAAATAATTGAGGAGAAGACATTGTCTTATTAAATTTAGTATTGCTTTTCGCGTTTGCCCTTTGAGACTATTTAAATGTTCGGTGAAAGGTGTTTGTCCTGGTTATTAAAAATATTTACATGATCTTAAAAGACTACTTGAGATCCTATCAATGAGATTACCAGAATAGGCTTGGGTCTTTGATATAATTTGTATATTTGACTTAGTACCTCATGGAGTTGATATACAGTTTTTTATCGTAACGATAAATGAAACACAGGGTTAATTTCCACAATTTTTAGTTACTTTCGACATCCCAGAGTATAATTATAGCACTGGTATAGAATCAAGTAGGTTATTATATAAAGATAATAAATGCGATCATAACAGGAACGATTAACTCCTATACCGCCGATTTCATTTTTGTATTCTCTTTACCCTTCAATTTATAATGAAGAAATTTAGAGGTAGAATCCATTCTTGAATAATACCTTGATTAATTTACATTTGACATTCTTCTTTTCAGTGGGGAATTGCGATTTTTTAACGAAAAAGGCAATTTTGGTACTAAAAATTCTGGATCCTTAGAAACTTGCAGAAATTCTGTGTAGTTCTCAGTTTATATGAACAACCGAAACCAATTTGTAATTTCAAATACTTAGTCGAATAATAATTACCTTATAATTATTCTGGAGAAATTACTACAGTTTGTAAACCTAAAATGAGAATGGTGTCCCTCTATAAGTGTGTTTATACATATATTCATCGAGATTAGTTTACAATCCTGGATTAGTTTGCAGCAACAGTTTTGAAAAGTTTTCTCCATTTCTCTAGACCTTCGATTAGTGTAATCAGCATTTCGTGGGAGATGAATCCTACGTCTTTCATCAGATGGTCGAAGGATTGTAGCCTTGGTCTGCCCACACTCTTTCTTTCGTCAATTACCCGCTCTACAGCAGTACTGAGGCCATTTCAGGGTGACTCACTGGACTTCCAATCCAATCTCCTCTTCCATCTTGCCCACTAGACTCGGCTTCTCGTCTATCGATAGTAGAAATTCTTCATCTGTCACTCTTTCTAACCAGCGAACTCGAAACATTCTCCGGTGACACCAAGTTCCAAATGCCGTTTGTCAATTATATCATGTTACGAAGACTTAACATCCGAAAAAGCCAAAAGGTGCTTGCAAATATCTCATTTTTAATCTTTGGTTGATTCGCCTCGTGTTTCATGATTTTTTTTCTGCACGTCCATGTGCTCTGCTTTAGTCCGCGGTTATCATTCTCCTCTGGAGAAAAAGCAAGGCATAAGTGAAGCTAACGGTCCAACCCGACCTTCTTTAGGAATAATTTTTTATCATCTCGTTTAGCGAAATTAATATATCCTTCCTTCGTTTTTGCCGTCTGATTTTTTTTACTGCCTCATCCGCACGAAAGCCCTTTTACGGTGAGGCATAAGGTCAAAGGGCAAACCCTCACCTCCTTTCTTCTTTGATCAGCCTTCAGAGACCGTATTAATAAGGACGTCGCTTACTTTTATTATTCGCTTCCCTCTGTTCCGTTTTTAGTTATTATTTCATCTCCTTCCATATGTTCCTCGGTCAACTTGTTTGGCCCTGTCTCCTTCTTAATGTTCAAAGTTCTTCCATGTTGGCACATCTCGTCATTCCAAGGAGCTTTCTTTACAAAATATTCTGCTCGGAAGCCCGCCTCTTATTCATTCCACTCTTTTGTTCCTCATTCTTTCACTTATTTTTTCTCATCCATTCGTGTCCTTTCTCTCATTCATTTGCGTCGTTTATGGCATAATTTGGAGAAGATATTAAAATACTCAATTTCAATATTTTTTCATTCATTAGAGTGAATTATTTTTCATATTTATCTCCATCAGTTATTCGTTGCCTTGCTCTTGTTGTCTTCCGTTACCTCGTGAAAAATATGAGGGCGTTAAAAAGTAATAGCTGTCAGCACAAAGCTCTCAGTTTACCGATATTAAATCCTTGCTTTGAAATTACTTTGAAATCATTCATTGGCCTTCTCTTTATTTACTTGCTTTCATGCATTTAGAGATAGGTTAATATGTGAACATTTATGTAGTAAGTGCTGCGTGAAATCTTTAATATGTGTCACAACATTTACAAATGATACCTTTCTGATTTCCTTCCCGGTTGGAAGCTTGTTCAGATGTTTATGTTACTCCTTGTGGTATTTATAAAATACAAATATTAACCATACATTGTATGCTTTTCTTTAAAAAATAATCAATATAGTCGTTTATCTTAAACTTGGAGTAAGCTGCATTCAAATATGGTGGATAAGGGTGTGATTAAAGCATTAAAATCTCAATACTATATTTCACTTGATGCTACACTACAGGTATTCTCTACCAGCAGTAGGCAATTTATATATTTCAGGACTCTGTGTCTAATTGAAGCATTTTAAGTATGCTGAAGTATGGAATTTTATTCTCTTTTGTTTTTTCAAACATTAAATATTATTGACTCATACTTTTCAAGGCAATTATACGATGAAATTTTATGGATTTAATAACATCATCAAAGACTTGTATTTTATATGCTATTTCGTCTCCCACTTTTTTAGAATTTGGAATCGTGTTTGAAGCCCAGGATACCGTCGTTAATTTCTGCTACGTAAACAGCCTTTGATCGTCCCTTCTTAAAGGAAAAGTAGTTCAGGTTCATTGGACTCAATTTATGTGAAATCTCTCACACTTCAGCGTTCAAACGAGACAATTTTACCCATTCGTTCTCTATAATTTTCGGGCAATACTTTCTTCTCGATTACGTGCGTATTTTTCGTCCTACTGGCTCCCAGTCTCCTTTGTCATGGAAATTTACTCCTGTAATGAAATACTCCAATTCGTAAATGAAGTAAAAGCATTAAAATCTTGCATATTGCTGCTACGATGGCGCGATTAATTAAAGCTGTCGTCTAAATTATTCGTACTCTTTCTCCACTTTTCTTCCCACTCCCATTTCCGCACGCGCCAATTTTTTTTTCTTTACGCTCGTAGCGACTGAGATTAGTGCATTTTAATTTCCTTTTGAACCAAGGAGAGAATTTTTAGCTTCTGTGGAGAGAGAGGGGGGATGTATATTAATTTTTTTCATCCTCTTTTTCTTCCCCCAATAACTCCTGATTTCCACCCCACCCTCCCCCTCGCTCCTCCTCAGCCATGTTTAGTTGGTATTTTACGGCTTCAAAGCGGAGGGGCACTTATTCAACTGAAAAAAAAGAGAAACTTTCGTTATTTTTTTTTCCTCATCCTCCTCCGTTTTCCAGCGAGTCGAGAACCTTTTTTTTTTGGAGTTTGGCTTCTCTGTTTTGCGTTTTTGTCACTTTCCTAAAAAATAAAGTGCACCGTTTCCCGGGAAAGACTTTGCAGACTATATGATACGTTACTGTTTCCTTCTCTCCTTGTGACCCGCAAGAGATTTTTTCCCCCCCACCGTAGCCGCCGCAAAAGAGTAATAATGAAAAAGAGTTTCGGAGTGATTTATGAAGCGAGCGAGTGATCTCCCAAAAGAAAGCGCTGACTTGATTCTAAAGTTTAAGCGAACACTCTTTCGTTAAAAGGGGACTCACGCGTGCGTGTAATTTGTTTATTTATTTATGCTCGAGAGAAAAAATGAGCGGAATCGTTGGGCGTTCGTCATGGATCGCTTGTGGGGAATTTTTATTTTGGTGAGTTTCGAAAACCCTTCATCTCGCCCGTAAAATGAACTTGTAGGTTTTCATAAAGGCCTATGACTTATGAAGAAATACTAAAGAGGAAAAATCGAACGGGTTCCCGAAGAGAAAGCAGAATATTTTTCTCTTTCACTCGGGCCGATTTGTGGGCACGTGCATACTTCAATTTGAGAGAGAGCTTCCTAAAGTTGGGGCCCCTCTTTCAGCTTCGTGAAAGAAATATAATAAACTATAAATCAGTCCAAATATTTGCTTATGCGGATGTTATGTTGACGTAGTTGGTCTCACAGAACAGGCAGTGAAAGAGTCATTTCTGTCCTTAGAAAAAGCAAGTAGAAAATATGTGACTGATAATAAATCGAGAAAAGACAAAATGTATGCTCGTCTCGAGAGAACCCCCACAATTGCCGTTTCCACATACAGAGGAATAGAATATTTTAATTTACATATCATTATGTATAACTAAGAAGTCCTTCCTTTGTGTTATATGTGAAGATAAAAGAAGTAATTTATTTGAGCCTTTCAGCTTCGCTTATTTTTCATTTTCCTTTATGTACATTTTGTTATTTTCAACTAATATAAATCTTGTGGTCAAATTCATTTATCTTGGTTCTATTTTAAATAATGCGGTCAGTACAAATGTTACTGTTACTGTGGACTACGTAAACAACTGACAAACACGAACCAACAGTAGAAAAACAAAATGAGCATTAAATAAAACTCTTGTAAGGCCAGTGGTGGCATATGGTTCAGAGACGTGGGCGATTAACAACAGTGATGAAAGATTGCCTGGGACATTTGAGCGAAAAACAGAAAAATAATTGGGCCAATGAGTGATCAAGGTCTGTGGTGCAGACGATATAATGTTGAGTTATACAGACCTTGTATTTTCTCAGGACCAGTTATTGTGAAAAATAAAAAAAATATAGAATGAGATGGGCCGGACTATGATTGTAGCGCCATAGGTGACAGAATAGAATAGAATACATTTATTATGTTCTGTGGAAACAGGGTCACTTGAGAACAAGAACAGATTGACATCAAGAAAAAAAAACAAAAAATAGAAAACAGAGGCCAAAGGAAAGTAGTACAATAATTTGAATTATACACACGCACATATACATATATATATATATATACTCATACATTCATATCCAGCTACATAAAGTACATCGTGGTATATGAAATAGATTTTAGCAAGTGAGCTAGATAGAGGAATTTCTAATTAAAGTGTTACACAAGTAAATATCACTGAGCAACATCTACGTATCTAGGAGATACTTGTAATATTGCAATTTAAAACTTAAAATTTCAAACTTAAATTTTAAAAGAGAGAGAGAGAGAAATAAACATAATGAAACTACTGGTAAGCCACGAATATAAAATACACTGATGCTCATTCAAGTTTGACTTCGTTCCCAGTTAATACTTCCCATCTGTGATTGGTCGCTTATCCCATATTGCGATCCTCATAAACTCCAATTACTCATTCCCTCTGCAGTTAGCTAGAGTCAAAGGAGAAAACCAAATGATGAATAAAAACTATCCGATTCGCACGCAAATAAGACTTCGATTTAGACTGGACCGTAACAGATTTGCTGACTAATTTCCGCTTCAAAGCTTTTACGTTTCGTTCAAAGTTTTTGACCTGCTAAATAAGGCCTTTACATCGACAAAGAATGTTTTTTTTGCTTGGGTTTCTTTCGCTCCTTTTTATGGCTCTCTCTTTTTTTTGGTCAAGTCGGAAAATCCCCGTGATGGTATTATTTAAAAATATTAATCCTTTCTCAGTGAAATTACTTCTTTTTTTCCTAATGCTGTCGGCTACGCGGGTAAGTAGTGGCTTCATAAAAACATTTAGCACAAACCGGTGCACCAAGTTACTCGCCCCTATGGGTGAAACAACGACACTAGTAGGTACCCTTGTAATATATTCGTGGTACCTGCGTGTGGATATGCTACGAGAAAACCTGTGAGAAGTAGTTCAGTGCGATGGTGTGGGTGTGAATGAATTATGGAGACAAAAACCTTTTCGTCTCGGCATCCAGTCTGCGACTTCACACTTTTATTTTACCCCCGCATGCAATCATCAATTAAAATTTTTTTTAATGTATACATTGTTAAAAAGCATAGTTAATTCCATTGAAAATAAGTCTCTTATTCCACGGGTACGGTTTTAGAATTTTTAATTTTCATAAAATGCAGTCTTGAAACTGATTCACAGATGATGGAACTGTATGACTAAGTAATATAGGATCTCAATATTTTTATCAGTATAGATCTCAATACTTTTATTTCGGTATAACTATTTTCAACGCTAGCGTCATATTAAAATGAAAAAAATTGGCAGCTTACTATTCAAGAGTTATACACAGATATACCCTAACTCGTGCGGGACGTGGATATGAAGGTAGAATAGTAAGGGGGTTTACCAGACTTAATGACCCTAATTTCGGTTTTTCTAAATTTCCAAAATCCTTAAAATCCATGTAATTTGTCGGTATACTTGGTTCGGGTAGCTTAATAATATGTAGTACTCTGGAAAACGCTAATATGTGCCTTCATGTAAATAGGATTCGTGGTGCATTGAACGACTCTGCAGGGAATTGAAATTATATTCGTGGCAGCAAAAATGATTGTTTTACTGAGAATTTCGTCTCCCAAGCTTAGTACTTCGAGGGCAGATGAATGAGTTTGATAAGTCTCCCTCGAATATTTCTCTTTATATTTATTTTGTAAAAATATTCCTTCGACGTTCATGCCTGCGGCGGCAAATGTTCCCTGCAGAAGAGTAGTCACACGGATATGCGGAATCTGATAACACACAAAATATATCTACGTCACAGGTGAGTCACGTGCAACGCGAAATAGAGAGAGAGAGAGAGAACGCGAGTGAGGGAGGAAATTTTTAGGGGATATCGAATGAGGAGAAGTACCCTGTGCTACAGTCATAAGATGGCCGACCGGGTTAGCCTGGTGGGTACCATGCTCGCCAGCTAACCCAAAGGTCGCGGGTTCGAATCCTGCCCAGGGCGTGGATGTTGTGTTTCTACAGATGGGTTTTTCTATAAGATAAAGAGGTACGAAATGACCATAGCCGTTGAAGAACCCTATAAACAGAAATACTACTACTACAGTCACTAGATCCAAGAGATGTGCGAGCTTAACCAAACTTGACGCCCTCCGACTTCAATATGTCTTCAAAACATACCCATCGTCGAAGAAGTGAAACGATGACAGTTTTGTGAAAAATCCCGAACTAGACACTCGGCGTCGAATCCAGTGGTGGTGGTGGTAACGATTAAATCCCTGCGCGAAAACGCATCAACGCGCGCTCCGTTTCTTCCTCTAAGCGAAGGTATTGTTTCCAGGAGATCACTCTTAAATGATAACCCGTGCAATAGGCCGGGCGGGTTAGTCTGGGGGTAGTGGCGTACTAGCCGGCAATTTTTTATTTTGGAGGTGGCGAGGAAAATGCATTTGCGCACCCCCAGAGCCCAGGG
>WURS02439992.1:0-15032 GCA_011762765.2 Rhinocypha anisoptera | reverse complement strand
GGGTGGGTGCTTTGTGTGGGGATGGACAATCCGCTCGGTCGCTTAGGAACTTGAGAGAGGAAACAAAAAATAAATGCTTCGTTTCCCAGTGTCTACCACCCGCCACCACCACCAAAGCGATTTGTGACACTCGATAAAAATTGACACTTCAGGGAAAGCCCTGTAAGAGAGTGTTGTGAAATATAGGAGGGGAGAATGTTAAAAGTCGGTTTCGGCGGAGAGGTGTATGTATGTGGTGGTCGTCTGGGTTGGCGTCTTCTGACGACATGAGAAAAAGAAATTCGAAAGGGGAATGGGACCTGCGTTTCACTCTGAAGCACGTAATTGGTAACGAGACGAAGAGTCGACAGTTTATAAACACATTCCATACATGATGCGACCAACGTATTTCAGTGGTTTATGACCCCATAGCGAGCATATGGGGAAATTCACCTGAAAAGGTCAATCAAGAACTCGGATATTCCACTGGGAATTAAATAAATACAGCTGAATAACCCCATTGTGGCATTTTAATTACTATATTAATGCGAATTAAGACAAAAGTGATTTGGTTTGTATTCATTTAGGGTTTTGTTTATGGATGTACTACTAACGCCATGTTTTACAACATAAAGAGAGATCAAATTGCTAAATGTCACGTACTACTCTGAGAAGATCGCGAACATAATCTGTGCTACTTGAATATGAAAGATCAGTCTCCGGTTAACTTATTTGTGCAATATTATTTCTCAAGCTTTCTGCAGAGTCGTTATTTGGAGGCACCGAAAGAATAATTCATCTATAATTGCTGCGTAAGAATTTTTTTTATAATTGAGGCGATTGATTAGTTCTGGTTGGTTAGAGGGAGACATTTATGGACTAGGATATCAAAGTGGATTTCTCGAAAATAATTAAGACTGAAAACTATGAAAAATCACATACTTATATTAATTAATTCTTCATAGAGAAACTTCTATTATTCCAAGCAAGTCAAGGAATGAAAACAGATTGAGTGATTGAGTTAGGCATCTGATAAATAACAAATCTACGTTCCTCTTCCAGGTTATAATTTGATCAGAAAACTTACATCGTGGATATAAGAATGCAATCATCATTTTTATGTGAAATAAAAACAAATACTCAAACTCAAAGTACTCAAAAAACAACAATTGTTTCAAAATTCCTTGGAATTTAGAACCAATCGTATTTTTTTGTTACATTTCCTTCTCATTGTGTACAGTCTGAGAGGGAATAAACCTAATTCTGTTTTTCCCCTTAACCGTTTCATTTTTTACGTCGCAGTAATCCATGAGGATCGTATCATTACCGTGTCATGGGGAATCGTTCGCCGGAATCGTTCGCGGCATTCAGGAATGACGGCAAAATCGCCCGTATCGCATCGAGGAAGTTCAAAGGCTCGGAGAAATGCAAAGTGCTCGGAGAAGATCGTGTCTCGTCCACACGTCGTCCGCCTCCCCGTCCACGGGCCGCGCCAATTTGGGGGGGGGGACCGAAGACGAATTCCGACGCGTCCCAAAGATTTCGATTGTCAGACCCCATTGTCTGCGCGCGTGGTGTCGAGTGGGGGAGTCGACGACAAAGGGGTGGCAGGGCGACAGACGGGTCTTGTGACGGGCGTCCGTGAGGGCCACAAGGTGAACTCGAAATGAAAGAAAATGAAGGAAGGAAGGAAGGAGATACGTTTTTGCCGCCTTCTCCACACTCTTACCCCCCCCTCCCCTCTATCCTTCGCACCTTTTCCTCGATTTCACGAGGCGGTCTCGGGTGCAACCGACTCTTCGTGGTAATTCTTTCCTCCTCGGAGGGACGTCAAAAGTCGCCGCGCGAGCGCGTGTGACCTCGGAAGCCGTCCGCCGGCTTCGGAACCCCCATCATTTCCCCCCGTCTTGTCGAGAGGGATGGGGTTCGGGACGACTCACTTAAACCCAGTTCACACTACGAGGTTTTTAACGCTCGAAAGTCACACGCCTGTAGATATTTTTCCTTGTGAAATCAAGTTGGCGCTCACCATTGTAAGTTTTTTTTATCATCGTTCCCCAATATTTTCTGCCACTTGGGAAACGGTGATTAGCGCTATTTTTCAGCTTCCGTGTGCGTATAAACGCACGTCAGTTACTATTCAAAACGGATTCAAAATCAAGATTTAATTTCATCAAAGAGGAGACGGAATCGTTCCTAATTGCACGGCAGGGTGATAGTAGAGACGGATTTTGTAGAGTTCGAATACGTCCGCTATGATTATTGCAGATAAGCTTCTCCATAAAAATTGTCGCCGCTGCTGAAGAACAGTGATTATGTTTCTATTTAAATGATATTGGGCGTAAGATATTATAAATGCGCCCACAAGAGACTCCGAGAGAGAGAAAAGGATCCAAATTCTCCCTTGTTATTTTTCCACGCAACTGCTTCACAAAAATTCAAAATTGCTATCATTTGAAGCTAGGTCTACAAGGTCTATGATATCACGGATAACTTTGAGGATAATATTTATAAGTTTTTCAATTGTGTTTACTGTTTTTCGCTGTCTTCTTCTCTCAATTTGTAATTGTATTTATGTCTTATATGTATAATATGAAAAATTCTACGGCCGTTTTAGCTTCTCCAACCCAATAAACAAATAAAATCTTTCTCCAGGGTTCCGAGGCCTATAATTCGATTGACTAACCACAATTCGTGAACCATACACCAGAGGCCGCAAGCTTCAATGAGCGCAGAGATCTTCATTTGAGAATGCAAGTTGGTTACAGCCGCCATCTTAACATTTTTTTTTGCATTTGTAGTGTGAGCTGGGCATTAGGGGTTCCGGAGTGTCGGTGGCGTGCGTGCCTTGGTTCGATCCGGAGGATGAGGCAGAGAGAGATGAGGGGGAGAGATGGGGCGGGCGGATCAATTGAATGGTACCCCGGACCACGTTCATTTAGGCGCGCTTGCCCATCCGATGTCGAGAGATGGGGCGGAAGCGCGCGTGGGCGAGCGTGGCCGCGATCCCTGATAACCTGAGAGTCGGACGGCCCGAGAGTTGACGAGGACGTCCCCAGCCTGCCAACGAGGCAGGCAGTCGGCACACCCCTCTCCCCGCTCCGACAATGTATTCCGAGTGCCGCCTCTTCCAAATTTAAATGTCATGTCCGCCGGCGTGCGACAGAAATAGACTCCGCCCTCCGGAACGATTTCCTACCGAAAGGATTTCGACCGTCGGGTCCCTCGAGAGCCGCCTTTTACCCGTGGCCGATATCGGTATTCCGCGACCCGCGGTGCGCGGTGACCTTGGCGTAAATCAAGGTCTGCGGCGTCATTTATCACGTGGTCATTCAAGGAACTTTTCGTCCTCAGGATGCCTTAGCTTCGAAAGTGCAATAAAATGATATCACGCAGGCAAAAATAATAGTGCGCGAACGCGTTTCAAAATTGCCGCACGCAACCGTACTCAAATCTTTACAGCATGCCAAAATTTATTAGTTGGTTAGTTTATTTATTCAAATTACAGCTGTTGGCGTCCGTTCAGCCATCCAGGAATTCTCGCAATATCTGTCACTCATCGTTCAGTGACACTCAGTGATATGTTTTTCATTGGAGTGTCGTGCGAGCAGAGGGGTATTCTTAAAAATCTAAATAGTTGCGTGGTGCTGCATGAGAAATTTTATTTAAGATAATAAGCATAAAGATATTTTATGTTCAAATTTCCGGAGTCAGGAGCTATGAAATATCTGTGAGCATCTCTTATTTATTATTATTTATTCTTTTTTCGATACTTAAATCTGAGGGAATTTGAATGCTTGATATATTCTTTTGAAAGTAGCTAGTTATAATTATTACAAATTTATTGATGATTACTAAAGATGATCAAATATTGGAGGATTTTATTGGAGGGATTGGTTTCCATTTATCGATCCATCCTTGAGAAAAATTGAGTTTAATATTCACGCTAAATTTGCACCAATATTTCAAAGTTATTATTTTTAAAATTTTAGTCTCGTGGAAGATAATGATATAAGATAATAGGATTTGGAAAAATGGAAGGGGTTAATCATTACACGGGGATACAAGTAAATTTCCGAGCAGCTCTTGGTCAGGATCTTAATCCGCCCCCCTCCACCCTTCAGGCGAGTGGGATGGGTGCCGGAACGAGGGAGCGGGCGAAATGACTCTTTGGGTGGCTGAGGGCGACTGCAGGAAGGGGAGGGGCGTGGCTGAGAGAGAGAGGCAGAAAGAGAGAGAGAGACGGCTTGAGCTCGAAGACTCGCATAGCAGGGCGTAGCAGGGTGGTTAGTAAGGTGAGGCTTTTGGCATCATTCCCGTCGTGGATTCAGAACCGCTGAGGGGTCCGCGTTAAGGTCTCGACCGACCCCTCCCTCCTCCCCACCACCTTCTCGTCCTCCTCCTCTGCTTACGACTCGCGTGCGTGCCTGCTTTTGCGACTAAGATATGCGAAAAAAATCGCTCCTCCTCTCGTCCGAACGCAGTCAAATGTGGTTCGATGGTGGGTGGGGTTGACAACGGTGTCGCCATTGACCCGAGACGAAGAATTCGATCTTCCTAGAATGCGATCGTCTCCCCCGCTCCCCTTTTTATTTCGACCGGGGAGGTTGGGGGGAGGATTCGGTTTTGTGACCGGACTGCGAATCGACTTGAGAGAACAGTTAAAATGAATTGCGTGCTCCATTTCCACAAACGGGTCTCGAAGATGGTGAAGGTCTCACCCTCGCGGATTCTTCCACGATGTAAGGCGACTGTTATAATTGCTTCAACATAATCTCTTCCAGAATATTCGAATCCATCGATTGCTCTAGGCTCGGAAAGGCGGGTTATCGGCAATTAGCACAATTACGCCATCACGCGGAATTCGAAAACGTATCAGTTAATGGCGCACAACTTACGCCAGGTGATCGCGTCGTTTGAATAAATGTTTCACAACATTAGTGATTACACCGGAATTAGTTACATTTGGACTTGACGTTCCCGTGCTCTTAGTGCTAATGATAATAAGGTACTGCAATTAAAAAGAGATGGTAAGCCTCTTAAAACTGTTTCCTCTCATCGGGAAAAGCTTATTTCAGAATTAAGATATCGTTTTAAGGTTCCTCCCGCTTCTTTTCCAGATCGTAAACACAAGGGTGTGATCTTTTACGAGATTAGATTCAACCTCTCGAGGTACTTTAACTATTAATTAATTCTATACATCTCTCTCCCTCTCGAATCCATTTTCGGCTGGATGAAAAGATCTTCGGAGCGCCTCGAGAATATTTTGTGTGAAAGCCTGGGTAGGAAAGGAGTAAGTGATTGCAGAGATGTAGAAGGGGAGGGAGATGGGAGGTTAATAAAGCGAGTGAGAAATGTTAAGGCCTTAGGAATGGAGAAGGAGAGATCGTCCTATCCATTCGAGGGATCGGATCTCTCTCTCTCTCTCTAAGGCGAAGGCCGCGACCCCGGTAAAAGTAAAAGAGAAAAAGTCATAAACGGTCGGAAGGTCGAAATGGTGGGAAGCACGATCCGCGAAGCATCACATCCCGTCATCGAGAGGAAACATTCCTATATTGTAAGGAAGAGTGGGGGGGGAGGAAAGGAGGGAGAGAATGTTGGGGAGGGGAAGGGGGGGGAAAAAATGTTTTTTTCGAGCACCACAGCGGGCACGAAGTGGGGAAAACCCGTCGGGGGCATTGAGGAGTCCCCCCTCTGCCGAAGGCGAAACGCTCCAGGAAGCACCAACCACTCTCTCTTTCTCTCCTCAACCTCCCTCCCCTTCCGAAAACTCCGGCATCAATTGTGTTTACCGCTCTCCTCTTCCTTCCCCGCGAGGGAGGAAGCCATCCGCGCAAAACTAACACGCGCACACATCAGGTAGGTCCCCGGGGAGTCGTCTCCATGCAAACATCACTCCTATCCATACCGTCAAACACGGTTCCTTTCTTTCCCCCTCCTCCTCTAACTCCTACCCCTCTCCTTCCCTGCCTCGCTTAAATAATACCTGCGGGGATTCCCAGAGAGGAGTGAGAGAGAGAGAGAGATCTCCCCCTTTCATTAAAATGGTCGCAAGCCCATCTTTCCTCTCCACTTCCGATCACACACTCCGCCCCCCCTCCCCCCAGCTTATCTCTGAATACTGCTAATATCAGCTAAATTTAGGATCCCGAAACACCTTTCCACACCCGTCGAGCACCCAGTCAATTCACCGTCGTCTCCCGCCACCACCACCACTCCTCCATGAATTCACTGGAGCATCCTGTTTCTTCCTGCTCGATGATAGAACTTATTTCGTAACCTGGAAATAATAGGATCGTCTTGTTTTAAGAAAGTTATAAGTGTTTCTTAACTCTCCCCTTTATGGAAATCATTCATAGACGGAGAGAGCTAGGTGAACCTTGGCGATTTTCATTTATATTTTTATTTATTCTAGCAAACATAGTTAGTTAGTCCATTTTTTTTGCTGAAAAGCACCTGATGATGTTACTTTGCAACGAAACCGTGGTATCAATATAATTGGAAAATGCCAAGTTTTTGCTTTTTCCTAGATGTTCAACTTGTTTTAAATCTTTTTCGCTTCGATATTTGTTATCCGATCCAGATTTTCGGTCTGTCAATACTTTAACGACTTCAAAGAATAAATTCAAATATTTCTTTGGATTCTTTCCGAAGGCTTTCGATGTTTCTTCCAACTCCTTTTGTTGCTATTGCTCTAATAGAACAAACACCTATAAAAATTCTATTCTATTTCACAAGATGATAGTTAAAAGGAAAAACTTTGAAAACACATAAAAATAAATTTCTAATGCAATGAAGCGGAAGCAAAGAAAGAAAAGACTGCAGAATTAAGACTCAATAATTTCAGTAACTCAGGTATCGTAATGTCTCGCAATTTCCTCTTTTTTAATTGCATTTCATCATTATAATTTCATTCGTATTAGTTATCGAAAAGCAGACGCATAGCAATTACAGGAATGAGTCAATTCCTTTCCCCACTATTTCCCTCATTAGTTCCGCATCCTATTTAGTCGTGCCTTATCAAACGTATGTCGAATGATATCAACTGGTCAAGTCTTTATTTTTTTAGGAATATCCATGAGGGATATCCATCTGACTGCTTCCACAATTTGCTCATACATTTGACCGGTCAGGTGGTGTGAGAACTTTTTTTGTGAGAGCAGAGGTGTTTGGAAGAAAAGTAGATTAATAAAAACAAAATATCGGTGTAACTCGAAGTTAAAGTGCAATATTTGTGATGGATATTATAGCGGCATGCTACTGAGATGATATCGTATAAGGTATTCCCATTATTTCCCAAAAAATATTTTTGCTAAGATTGGTAGGAAGACTGAACTTCGGACTCCATAGATGTGTCTGACCTTGCGCTGAGCAAGCATTTCTAATTGACCACATTTGCCGAAGATAAACTCAACGTCTTAATTAATAAAAGTTAAAGTTTAATGAGACAGCTTATTATCCATACATTTACATATTTAATCTCTTCACGGATTAGGATTACATTGAATAAAATTTACAGATGGAGGGTAAATATTAGCATGTTATATCGCATTTAGCAAATCTTGAGTATTATCTCATTTTACACTTTGAGAGATTTTTTATATCTATATCTAGCTCTTCAACATACTTCAAAAATGTCTAGAGTTCCAATTGAATATTTCCGTGCTAAATATATTTCATTCTGGGTTCCTGAAAGGTCTTAATTTATCTACAATGCCCATAATCATCGTATGTAGTATCAAACTATCCATTTACGGTCTAAATGAAGTATACTTATCATTTCCCAAAATGCTGTAAATATTCCACCACGTTTATTTGATAACATGTCACAAAATGTTGGTGTGACCTACATATCACTATCAATAACGTTAGACCAAACACAAGCGTGTTTGTGGATTAGAAGTCCGTTGAACTTTTCGTAATATTGACGGAAGTAGAGCAACTTTAGTTTGTGTAGACCACCTGGTGGAGATTAGATAGTGGATATCAAGCGAAGGTTCATCTGCACATATGGTCCATTATTAATCTGGTTGGACCTCATCGACCTACTTCCTCTATGCGTGGGATTAAACTTAGTCACTGCCCAACCACAGCATTCACCTTTTTTTCACTTTATTTCATTAGCGTTCATTGATTTTATTTGAGTTTTTCCCATGCTGAAGGCTGTTATAAGTCAATAAAATTCAGGTTGGAATGAGATGGTCGGATTTACTTAACGGATATTTACGGGCAGGTTATAATCTATTTTTTCGGAGGTACCACCTTATTAACTAAATAAGTAAATAGAAGCTATCGAATTGTTTGCTATTACAATTTCTCCTGAATATAAACCACGTTACAACAAATAGTCGTTACTACACTGGTAATACTAGTGTTTATATTGGTAATATTTTGGTGATTTTTACCATCAAAAGGAAATTATTGCAGATGACGGAATAAATGCGTCTGGGTACTTACGAATTAGGTGTCTGCATTTTAATATGAATTTAAGGTAGATGGATTATTGATATTGTACATTTTAAATTGATAGTCAAAGCGAACAAGCAAATAGTGAGTTTTCAGACGTTATTTGGTGGAATTTGAGCGTAATGAATATGATACATTGTAATTTTATACATAGAAAAGATTAATTGTGATCTAGATTTCAATGGTGCAGCGTCACCATAAGGTACTGATTACTATGTCATAACATTGAAACATGGGTTCCAATAAACCATTTATTTGTGGAGAATTACTTTTCATCTTCTTCATTAAAGCGAATAAGTATATAAGGTGGCCGACTAATGGAAGAAATATATGAATAGATTTCAACGTTATGATTAATGTTCGTAGATAATGGCGATTTAAAACGACATTCGTCCACCAAAACTTGAAGACAAAACTCGTGAAAGCAAATACTTAGTAAAAATATCACAGTGGCTGTTCCCTGAGTACATATTTGTGTCTAAATGAGTCCATATTTGATCTATATAATGTAAGATTCAATACTTTGACACAAAACAAGCATTGAATTAAAGTTTTTGTAATGGAATTCCACCAAGTGATTGAAGAACCTGAGTGAATTTTATTTGTAGTGCATTTTATCAAATTTAAGAGAACCAGACAGAAATTATGAAATATTTAATAACTATGGATAAATTTTATCCAAATTAATATTGGGGCATCTAAAAATACAATAATGGTAGCGACGGTTTTTCCAACACTTTTGCGTTTATCGCTGCAGTATGTACATGCGGTTTCAACCTAGAAAGCGTCCCAGGAATCCCTCAAATTTTCAGACCCAATAAAGCCGTGCGTAATATCTCATGGACGAATTAAGTAGCCAACCTTTATTTCGTGGAAACCATTATGACGTTATTATGAATTTAGAGACGATAAGTGACGAAATAAGATGTCTAAATCTGGATGGCAACAGCGATGTTTAGCTTGCTTTCTGAGCAGCTCCCATCTCGTGGTATCCACTTTCACATGCAAATCGTATTCCTTAGGAACCCAAAGCGAAACGTTTTCATGCAGCCCCTCAGCTGCCTCTTATGAAGAAATTCTTCCGATGAGGTACTTTTGCCCTTGGCCCTCCGGCATGCCTTGAAGCCCGTTGATAATCGCTACTTCTAACTAGAGACGCACATCAGACTTGGGCCGGTGAACTTTCCGGGTAGATATTATCACAGTTCAAATGAGTGGAATAAACAGGTTATGGGAATTCTCGTGGTCTCCGGTAAAGACGAAAAACTCCGAGAAAGAATTCGCAATGTTAATGGAAGTAGTCAATTTTTCTGCGCTAATTAAAATAATATAATAATTAAAATATGTTATGTAGGGCTAAAAAATCTACGTGTGTCTATTGCGGGATTACTTGAATGTTTCTATGGTTTTACTATTGATGGAGATAATAGCGAGGCTGATACGGAGTCTCACTAACGACAATGCCACTCGAATATAGTAAATAACGTTTTGTAAGTTGTTTTGGAATACTTTTGACGGCTATTTTCTCAATCAATTGGGAATATCCTGCACTATTTGAGGAATCTTTCGCCTTTATAACAAAGTTATATACTCCCTATGAGAATTGCACTTTTTTTTCTCCTTGAAATCTCAGAAACCTAGAAGTTCAGATTTTGGTAGCGTATTAACCTCTAAAATGTAGTAAATTATCTCTTGAGAACCAAAAATTTATAAAAAAAATGATAAATTTTAAAAACTTTTATTCACACCACAATTAGCTCAGGCAAAATATTAGCGCTTTGGCCACTGAAAACTGCTAACCTTTCTCATTTCATTCATGTGAGTTATATGTATTTTTTTAAAAATTATTAAGTACATAAAAGCGTGAGGACAAGGGAATAATATTATTTTCTTCCAGTTTTCTCGCACTAGAGAATGTCTCCTCCCCCTTTCTGGAGGCTCCCTATTCACTTCCTGCTCTCCTCTTTCAGATCGTTCATACAAGGTTGCATCTGCATCCGGTTTCGGCCCCGGCGGATACCAATACCAGACGGACCCCAATGGCGTTTTCATCAGCGGACCTGGTTACTACGCAGGGGCCACCACCTTCAACGGAGTTCCTCCAAACTTCAACTTCCCCGCCTTCAGCTTTCCCACTTTCCAGTACCCGACATTCCCAGCTGTCTTCGGTGGTCCTGGAACCTATGCACCGGGATATCCCTTTAATATAGCCTCCGTGTTCCAGTCTTACCTGAACTCCCTGGCTCAAACCACCGCGGCAATTGCTAAGTATGTACCGAAAAAAAGGCGCGTCAAGGTCATTAAGAGAGCAGTGGCGGCTCCTTAAATTCATTTCTGCGTGTATTTAGCAGTGTCTGTCTTGACGTTCGCCACTGCTAAAGGAAAAATTATGCCTCTGACATCAGCATACTTAATCACTTCTCGTCCTAAAATTTTCTTGAAATTCTAAAAATTAAATGTTAACAAATGCAATTTTAATAATTGTATTATTTTGTGGTGGATAGTAATGCTGATTTTTAGTCCGAGGAATTTAATAGACAAATAAGTAAATCTCAACAAAATTAATTGATTTTATTTAATTCATATTGATTATTCGGCAAGTCCGCCAATTTTAAATTATAATTATAATTTAACTGTTATTAACGGAAAAATTAAATTTAGTGGTCAGAGTCCTAGAAATTAACAATTAAAAACCTAAAGTAAGTCATTTATATTAATTAATAGTGTTATTTTTTTAAACTTAGAATATAAACTTTTTTAAACTGATGTCCATAATGATAAGATTAATCTTTAAGAATGACAGCCTATCTTTCTAAACAAGCTAAATTGCTAGTGTGAACAAAGCTGAGTGCAGCAGATTTTAAGACCCATGTGTGAAGTCACCTCTAAAGTATAATAACATTAGGCAGGTAATCAAAGTTAAAATGTTTATATTCCCTTAATTACAAGGAAAACTTTTCATTTATTATTAGTTTTCTCGAAGATTACTTCAACGAGATGATTAAAAGTGAAATGGGTTAATCTATGATATAGGATAAATAAAATTTTTTCAGCTTTCCCTTCTAAGTGATAGACTATTCGACATTTTGCAAAATTCATGTACTACCACAGCTCTTTCTCTCTTTCTCTTTCTCTCATTGTTCCTTCGCTTCCCTGTACTTTGTGTTGTGTCTTCCATTTATGTGTGTATGTACAACCTGTCCTGCCCAAACATCACGCTCCTCTTCCACACTCAAATTCTGTACAACATTTATGCCGGATGCTCCGACAACATCTGCTAAAATATATTTCTTCATATCTCATACTATACGTTATCCACTAAATAAAAAACAAAAAAAATACTTGCGAAGTCCTTTTGGTTAATGCCTTATGTTTTGATCGAATCGATTTGAAACAATTGAAATCAAACACTACTCGAAAAAAATTAATGAACACGTTTCACCGGGTCTTTTTCCTTGCAATGTATTGTGATCTTTCTTCCTCGACCGAACGCTTTAAAAAAAAATAAAATGCGATAACTTATGAATGTCTCTAAATCATGAACTACTCTTAAAACTTTTACTTTACATGGGTTTATTTATCTTGTATGAAACTATAACTTCCTTATCAATGCAACCCTAACTTCCGTCCACCTAAGATATTATCTGTTTAATCCATATATTATACAATGGATAACACTCACTACAACTGTAATGCTCATCAAATAAACGTTTAAAATACAAAATAAACCTACGTATGCCGACCGTTGTATGTAAACCGCCAAACCCCTTCACCTTGTGGCGTCTTTCCCTAATCCCAATGTACCTTGACCAATAAAACCCCAAATCCATCATTCCTTCGGTGGAATACTTGAAACCCAACTTTGTCGCTACCCATCCCAACCTTTGTCCTTCCCTGAAACCCCTGGCATGCACCCTCTGCTGGCGCCGGTCAAGTAGCGGGAACGCAGTCCACTACTCCGGCCAGGGATATGACGTCTGGGCATCCGGCGCAAATACCAAGCCTCTAGTCACCATATACCAGTCAGGAAAACCCGTCCAACAATTCACGCTTGATCCCTCTGGTCAGCAGCAAGGCCGATAGGTGGTATCCTTGCGAGAAGAAGTGGAGAGGTGTCGACTCAACAGGACATGGTAAAAAATAAAGTTAGAATCATCATTAGTAAGGAGGACTTTGGTGAGCGATCGCCTAAAACGGCATCGCCATGTGTTACTGGAAAAATAATTGCATGTTTCCTAATTATAAGTTGACGCATGAACATTTTTCTCATATTATCAACTATTCCTTAAAAAATAGATTTTACAAAATATACGCCTGACTAGTCTGAAGAGCCTATTAGTGCTGACCAGACTTGAAACAACACCGTGAAAAATACTTACTTGTAAAATCCACTTGACATTATACAACGACACTGTTGTGACAGGAGACACACATCCGTTTTACACCATAAGAGAAAGAGAGTATATTGCCATCCTTCCTACATATATTATTAGATCTATTAGCATATATATACTTCTTTACTGGAAACACGTTTCTTAGTTATTCAATTATTGAGAAACATTATTTGTTTAAATTATGGCGTGAATTAATATATATAGTAGTTGTATTAGATTGAGGAGAAAAATAATAAAATTGTAACAGCATCAGGATTTTTCAATACTCAATTAACTTTGATTGTTTAATGTTCCTTTCTGCAATACCAGTACTGTTACAATCAACTAGTACGTAAAGAAATTATTTTAAGAAATAAATTAGTTTAGTCAGACGTGAAATGTTATGATTCAAAGTTAAAAACACACACGTCTAACTATAACATTTGTGTACACCTTTACTCCTTTGAAAATTCTGTTTTAGTCAGTACGTGGACACTATTAGCCTATATTGAACTCTTAGTAAAATAATAATAGTAAGTTTTACTGAATTAGAACACATTTACATTAATCATCAGGAAAATATATGAATGCAATTTATAGTTTTTCCATCTGATTAATGTAATGACTCATCCTGCGTATAAAACAAATTTATCAAAATTTATCCCACTGGTTCAAACCAGAGATGCATTCTCGGTACATATATATGTATATGCGCATATATATGTATATATGTATGCGCATGTATTTTTTCGTTTTATAACACCACTCTGCATAATTTCGGATTTTTTTGTAAACCTAACTATTCAATTTAGAAATATGTTAATATTCAGTCGTCTATTTTATGACATTTGTTTTGTAAAATTAAATGCTTGCAATTCATTGTGTCATGATATTCCTAAGTGCTCTTCATTTCTAATATCTCATCAGCAATATACATAAAATTGGCGAACAGCAGTGAAATGCATTTTGGGAAAGAGACTTTGGTACCAATTTGTCTAAATTTTCTAAAAGTATTAAGCAATTTAAAGAGTTTAAGCGCATGGCTTAGAGGAGTAGTCAATCAAGACTCAGAATGTAAAATTATCGATTTATCATACGAATTGAGTTTTTTTAGTGTGTCAGACATTTACTAAACGATATTTTGGACTTTGAAGCCTTCGCTTCAATTTAATAATAAGAGCTCGATTTTTAAAATCTTTGTTTTTTTTTACTTTTAATGTACACAGGCGGGGCAAATTTCCTCTCTGAGTCTCAGAAAAATCAAGATTCTTTTGGAAATATAATTATGATTACTAATTACGAATCATAATTACATTGATTCATTTTCCTACTACATTATGTAGGAGAATATATTGTAGGCATTATGTAGGCATATACTACATGTACGAGGACAGGTGATAACAACCTTTTTTCTTCGATAGACATATTCATTTCAAGCAGTCATATGAATGCATTTATTAATCCATTGAGTATAAAAATTATGTCATTCGCCAGAATATAATGTGAAACTGAGGTTTAACTGAATGCTAAAATATATTGTGCACCCTAAATAATTTCTGCTTCTATATTTTTGTAGCATGACGATGATAAAAATGTGGTGTGCTTTTTCAGGAGTCTGTTGACTAACTAATTTATTTATTAATCTTGCAGGAAAGTATTTAAAATATTGTTAAAAATTTTCAATTTCCACATTAAAATTTCCTGATTGTGCCGTTTTTTTTTAGTGGAATTGGTTTAAAAAATATTCCATTTATGCAGGAAAAATTTCTTTAGAGTTTGAGGGAATCCCTCAGAAAACTATATTTTCTGAGGAAATTTCAATTTTTCTCCAGCTCGTTACCAACTTCTAGGCAATCTTTATAGGGAGAACTCCATCAGAAAATCAATTGTTTTATGATGATTGAAATCCACCACGGGATGATATCTGCTCGTGAAATCAGAAGAGAAACTGCATAAAGTTTGTTAACATAAATTTGTTCTCCCCCCCTATCCCTCTCTCTCTTTCCAAAATAGGCAAAGCATTCCCATAAGATACTCGGCAAACCCCAAAGCCCATAGTTCATCGTCATCTTCCTCCTCCTCCTCCTCTTCATCATTCGGCTTCCCCAATTTCCCGGCCCCGGCTCCCAACCCCTTCTTCCCACCCCTCCAGCCCGTTGACTTCGGGCTCGGCAACCGCTTCGGCGAGGAGCAGGGCGGCACCTCCGTGGGCGG
>WURS02439983.1:0-33278 GCA_011762765.2 Rhinocypha anisoptera | reverse complement strand
GGTTGTTCAACGCACAAGTTTTTGTGACGGGAGTTCGCTCACATGGAACTTGTTTACAAAATGATCTCCCTTCAAATTCTCTCTCCAAAAACCCGCCCCTCGATTCAAGAATCTATTATTCCATCCGCTCCCTCCTCTCCCTGCCGCAGGCCCTCTCGCCCTCGTCCTTCGCCCACGCTCCTATACGCGGCGCCGCGGTCGATAACTTGAGGGCTGTTTGGTTGATCTCTCTCTCTCTCGTTCCTGCACTCCCACGCGCCGTCCTCCGTTACGCCCACAAAAAGGGACTTTGCCCTTCCCCCCGCCCCCTTCCCGGCTTTCATTCCGAACACCCATCCCACGGCAAGCCTCTCTTTTGTCACCCCTCCACTCACCCACCTCTAAACCCTTCTCCCCCACCTCCTGCTCCTCCTACGTGTCACTACTCTCAAGCTGAAGACGAAGGCAAGTCCCTTTGAAGTACCCCCGTATTTGCCCACCCCTTATCGTGGTTATGGGGTGCTGCCACTGGGAGAGGAGCCTGAGATTCGGAGCGGAGTTGCTGTAAATCGCTCATTATCCTTCCGCCTCTCTGATTGCTTACATTTTGCGTCGTTAGCGGAAAGCGATGAGTCATTCAGATCGGAATTGGCTTTTCCAATTGTTTTCCCAAGCGTGAACATTCTCGCTGCTTTTTTTGCTCCACATGCCTGTCCCATTCACCATTTATCGCGCAACCCATAAATTAATGAGCGGAGAGGACGGGAGCTATACAAGGATATGAGAAATTCGATTGGAATAAAGAAGAATTGATATCTTTCGTTAGGAACGTTAGGGATATAAGAGAGGGATTATGATTTATGACGATACTCGGAATTTACGGTCCAATTCCATCTGGGAATTCGTTCCAAGCCGAGAGAGAATTCTAGGTCTAAGGACGACCGAGTTTTGAATACTCTCTCCTCAATCCGTCTTTATGTTCCTTCTCTTATAAATTGAAGCTTAATATTAATGTTGAATTCATGGCGTACATTCGCTATTCCCATTCACTTACGTAGAGAAGGTTTTGCTCGTGCAAGAATATGGTAATAGATATTAAAAAAACATTTTTCGTGCTGCGCAGAGACGTTTTCCAACATTCATTCCCAGGATTCAGTTCCCCCTTTATGCGAGGCGAAAGGCTTTGATGAAAAATTACTTCGGTTGTTTGAAGTTGGAACCCCATAGGGATATGACGTTTGCCGCCACGCCAGGGAGGGTGAAGGGGAACTTGTTGATATTCTCTCGCGAAGCTTTGCTTTGAGGTTTCCCCGAGAGCGAGTCGCAGAAGTTATTTTCACGCGATTTTGTCTCTTAGACCTTGAGTTTGCCCTTTAAATGTCTATAATTTAAATTATTGGTGTGATTTTGTTTCGGCCTAAGAGAGATTGTTGACTGGTATAAAATGCTTTCACTTGTTCAATGTGAACAGTCAGACGGCTTGATCATTACCCAAGGTAATCCGGTAGAGTTTGAAGACATTCTTTGAGGAATCGGTTTGAAGTTAACTGCTAATTTAAAACGATATTTTGCAGTTCCATTTCCTGTGGGGCGGCCGTTTCATATTTCAGATTTTTCATATTTTTAAATTCTTCTGTAAAAATGAAATACTAAATTTACTTCAATCCATAATGTCACCGGAATAAAGGGGATGTAGCCTATATCCCTTGCAATTACGGGAAAGATTCCCCGGCGTAAAGAAAATACAATATAGCCTACTGGTACGTATGTTAAATCCATTCTAGTGCAATCATGGGTGAAGGGGCATTTGCCTCATATTTCGCCGTGGTTCATCCTGAGTTCATTTAAATTTTGAAAATTCCATTTGATTATGTAATATTGGCAATATTGCAACTGAGACTCGTTAATTCGTTTGAAAACGTTTTTGTTTTTATTTAATTTTCTCCCCCAGTAGTATAGTTCGTAAAAGATTTTTTTTCCAACTTACTTTCCAGCGTTGAGCATTACATTAAATTAATTATACACACATATATATATGTATATCCATCATTTTTTTTAAGGATTCGTGCACTAATTCACGCTCTATTTAACTGAACTTTCCCAATTTGTAAATGAAAAGCTTCTAATGGCTTGTCCTGCTTCCTTCTCTTTTTGGGGTAATATTCGAATTCCTTAACTGTCGCACAAAGTTCGTTTGGTTTGACGCCGTGTGGTTTCTCTGGAGGTCGGTAAACATCAAGGGAGACGGAGGGTGACTCTCGCCCGCGGTTACTGCTCTCTCGGAAACATATAAAGCCGCCCGCATGCAAACTGTGTGCCTCAGTTCAGCCCACGCCGTGGAGATGAATGGCATAGGGAAAGAGAAAACACGTCCATTAGGTGTAAACGTGGAAATTGCGCAGGCGGACGGTACACTTCCTCCCTCCTGTGCCCAACGGATGTTACCTCTCATAATGTCTACCTAGGAAAAACGTCTGTTAAGTTTGCCTGATTAAATCAAGTTTTTCATCGAAGAGATGAAGCAATTCATTGCGTCAAAGAAATGCCAAAATAAAAGAATTGCAGCTGTCTAAGCAATTTTACTTCACTTGAGTTTTACGTCTTCACGACCCGATTTTTTAGTGCTAAAATTGAAGTTGAAACACTCTTAAAACATTATTATATACAAGTCCTTGTTAATATTTGGAGCGTTTCTGGGACCTTAAAATGATGAACTCCTTAGGATACGAGTATAGCATGGTGTTGTGGTCTATATGATTTACCTCGTATTTTATCGGCAAATTAACTATTTATTGTGCTACTATGATTCATTGGGAAGGGCCAGGATCTTTAGAGCTATGAAATGGTTTGAAATTTGATTTTACACTATTATCCACAATTTACTCATTTCATTATTACCATAGGTATGATGAAGCTATCAGAAATGAAGATATTGGATTTATTTATTATGTGTTGATAAATTCTGGAAAGGTTCTCTACTTTTTACTGTTACCTATGTCATAAAACAATTTCTCTTTTGAGGCTTTGGACCTGATAAGTTAATGAAACAGTAGTATTAAATAGAAGGCTATCTATTTAACTTATTAGATACATATCCTGAATCTCCTGATCGGTTACAAAAAATATAATAGAATTCAATCAAATAGACTTGCTTCAGCCCGACGTCGTGCGTATAATTCAGGAAAACTTGAAAGCAGAGGTATAAATTATGTTTAAACTAAAGGCGCTATTTATCCATTATTGAGAAGCCTATAAGTAATCCAACGGCACATAATTTTTAAAAAATAATAAATATATCGTGTAATTGTTAATGTGGAAATTTCAGCGTAACATCTTTCTAAGAAAAGCATTTAGGTACTGTGCATTTGAACCTTGTGGCATTACGAAAGCATTACCTGAAAACCAACATTTTATTGTTATACCTCAACATTTTATAGCTATTATATAGCTAAATATAATTTTTTATTATTACTTAATTATTGATATAATTAATTAATTGATCTAACCTAGTTACTCAATTTAACTAAATATTTACCTATTATAACTACATTATTTAATTTGCTTATTTTAATTAACATCACTTCATTTAATACCTACCTGCATTACTTAATATAACTACAAATGTATTAGCTGAAATGCTTAGTGTTGATATAATACTGAAATTCACTTATATTTGCATTATGAGGTATCACATATAGTACGGGCAATGAAATTAAATCGGTTTCTCTTTTTCGTCATATATATATACGATATAAATATAATCTTTTTGATCCCTTAACAATTTGAATATTCCCAGTTTTTTTATTTCTCTCTAGAATGGCTCATCCAATAGTCAATTAAATACTTAGTATTCTTTTGGATAAAACTATGTCATTTTAAAAAGTTTAGCCCATATTTTTGTGTTGTTAGTAAATTCAACGAATCACATCAAAAGTATTCCTAAATTCCTAATGTGGTGGTAGCGTCTCATCTAAGAGACCCAGAAAATAATGCCTGGAAAGGATACCATTGTCGATTATTTGCACTTTTCTGCTGATAAGACGTGAATAGACGAAATCTTTGAGTATAATATATAATGAAGGGTTCCATAAACATACGACGAAAATATTTTGGGAGAGAAACTATGAAATTAAGATCGAAGTTTTGATAAATTATTTTTCTCTCTTTCGATTCCATTTGTATATCTCATTCTATTCACAACTCCATGTCTAAATATAATGGATTACACAAGTGTGAAGTTTGAAGGGGATTGCAGAATTGAATGATAAAATCCAATAAATTCTCTACTAATCTCATAAAAAATCCTCCTATCGTGGTATTAAGAGATGCCAAAAGGTTTTTGATCCTTTTCTGAGAAATAATTTGAATTTTGTGCAGATTCTGCGCTTTATACTCGTCGACTGAGTTCTGGCCCTTTCTGAAATTACTCTTCCCCTGTGTCTGTTCACAACAAAACACCAGTTTAATAACGGATTACCGAAATCGTCGGATTTTTCATGGAGAATGTTTTTTGCTCTTAAATTTTGAAAGCATTTTTCCATTTTAATGTAAATACATAAAAATTACAATTTTCGGGCACCTGTAAAACTCTGGTATGTGATTTCGTGGAATGAATGTATTAGTAGATGTTTATGTGTGGTTCGTCTTTTTGTTTCCAGTTCATATATTAACTTATGGTTTACTAAATTCTCCAAATGATAACGTCGTGATCGTTTTTATGTGACTGCTCAAAAAAAAAGGAATGTTATGTTTTCAACGGCTGGATAGGTACGTATATTTATTCCACCTTAGCAACTTACAACTATACCGATTTTGATTCACAAATACTCATTTGAATCGTTTCGTTATTGGAACTGTAATAGGTATATTACAGGAGATTTTCTCCTGTTTTAACCGGAAACGTTAAATTTTCACGTTCATATTATCGTAGCAACCGAACGTTTCCACAGATTTTGATATGTTACGCTTCGGTGGACTTTATAATGTGGTTATTAGTGTCGTAGACTATCTGTTCCCGGAAATTCACTTCCAGTTTCGGCAGGACTTGAATCTTAATATTACCATAGTAACCGAATGTTTTACAAAATTACAATAGATATTTACAATGCAGTCGGGGGCGTTTAGACCATAGAGTCATAGTTGAGGTAGAGCGAGCCTTCTGGCTACGCAGAAGCTGTTACTGGAACCACGTGACTTTTCAGCGTTGGCGCGTGATTGGTTGGCGATTGGCGCGGAGAAAACATTGTGACTCAAAATTACTCAAGTTCACGACAGCAATATTATACAACCTAACAAAGTCATGAAGAAACCTAAAAAAAATGTAATTTAAATACGTATGTGATGGTCCAGTTATTGAATTAGAATCAAGTTATTTCCTGAAAAGATTACTCACTTGGCATAAAACTCCTACGGAACTCTTAATATAAATGAATAGACAAAAGGTGTTACAATGACAGAAGCGTCTTCTTGCCCCAAACCACGTGGTCAATGATGATAACATGCGCAAAGGACCAAAAGGCACCCTTCTGATTCTTACTCTTGAGGTTTAAACAGTGTAAATAAGAAATATATATACAGGCACAGCCCCCGACTGCATTGAACATTTTAAAACATAGATCTAAATTTTCCAATTGATAAAAGTCATACCAGGTGACAGAGGTACTTGCAGATAACCAACAACGCCTTTTTTCAATAAAATATTAATATATATTCCTGAATATATATTCACCGAAACAAAAACCAATCTTGATTTTATCTTATTAGTTCATTTTTTTGCAGTCGTGTTTTTTTTATTTCCTAATTATTTTTTCATACTATATTTAACGCTAGTTGTGGTCGGAGCGTTAAGTCTCACTTTTAGAGACGGAGGGCCGGAGGATTTGAGGTCTCGAGTGGAGGACGCAGAGGAAGAGGGGGGCGCCTCTCGTCCCTCTTTCTCTCTCTCGGGGAGGAGGGACACGCTCTTCTTCCCTTGATGGAGAGACGCTCTTCCCTCTCGTCGCAATCGCTCGCGTCCGACCGACGCGGCCTGGCGGTGACCTCGAGTGCGCACTTCAACGCTTGAAGGGTGGACAGGTGGGGGGAAATTGCTGTGAATTCCCCGTCACATGCATTCAGTGTAGAAGCGAGGGATAGTGAAAGAACGGATGCTTCTCGTCGCCCTCGTGGACGTGCAACACTCCCGGTCGGCAGCTTCACATGTGCTTATGTGTAATGTAGATTGATCCACTCTTGTTTTCAGAGTGCTAGGAATCGGTTAGTTACGTCTTCGATGTCGAAAAACGGAATAAAATTTTAATTCCTTCGGGTCTGTTCGAAATCTTTCCCCGATCCCCGTCGGACGTATTTATCCTTCCATCTTGGTTAATTCTAAGACTTGACAAGAACAATTTATTTATTTTTTGTTCTCTAGACGACCTGGGGCTTGGAGCACCAAGGTGATTCGGCCATGAGGCCCTATTCATGCTTGAGAAAACACGACTACCTGTCAAGAGCTGTTGAATTCTCGTGGCCACTGAAACCCGCATGGGGAGGTAACGAACCTGGAGTTGGTTGCTCGAGTCGACGTGTGCTTAAAAAGTGTGACTTGGATCATACGAATGCGAAAAGGGGGTGCCTCTCGGACATTTGGCTTCCTTAGAGCATGAAATACCATGTACTCAGTGGTGGCATCCCAAATGTTCAAGAACCGATTCTTTAAGGCAGGTGGGTAATCTTTAGAAACATTTTCTGTTAATTTATTATCAACTTGAGAGTGGAAACGTTACTTGTTGATCCAAAAAGAATTAGACTATTTGATGATTATAAAAGCATTTATTTTCTATGATATTTTCTCATTGAAATTCCATTCTCATCATATTTATGTTTAGAAGTATGCTGATATTTGACTCTAGTGTCATCAACTGTGTTATGGTTTCTTAGCCATTCTTTGATTCTCTGCAGTCCCAAAAATCCAACGGAAGACCTATCATATTTATTAGTAGAAGATATGTCAGATTTTTTACTTTAGGACGATGATTCATTTAGTCAAAATTGTGTTCATTACAGAAAACCCTCTTGCAACTTCTGAAGGACTCACAACAATAGTATTGTTTATATTTTTAGCTCTTTGTTTAGTTTTGGGCACAACTTGCTTATGATATTTTCTTGTAACTTTTCAACATACTCGTAATCATAGAAATCAATAACAGAGATCTCATGGCGAAAATATTTACAAAAGCCTAGTAACTTCTCTCCAACTTTCTTCCAGGAAACTAAAGCTTCATCCAAATTACAGGAATTGTGGTTCACAATCCTAACTAATTAATGAAATTTACGGTGTTTGTCTTCAATCTCATTACATATTCCACAACAATCCATTAGCTCATGCATCTTATATTTGAGATCAGCGAATGCCTGATGAGGAAGACTCACATTCTAATTTAACCATGAGTAGTATCCAGCAGAATAAATTTTCCATTCGGATTGAGGCACCGGGTACACTACCCCAAAAGTCCTTTGGGCAGCTCTTCCCCGGACAGCTCTTCCCTGGCTGTAAGCTCACGCTTATCTCCCAAGGGAAAAAAAAGAAATTCGCGCCCAATGGCACCGATTCCCCACCCGAAACTACACGAGAGAAGGAGACGAGCTCTGGGTTATCCACTACCCAGTGAGTGACCACAACCACCGAGAGACCGACCTCAGTCATGTGGGTCCACCCGAAATCGAAGGGCTCCCACATCCTTGGGATACGGTGGTTCCAAACGGAACTTTTTTGGTGTGGGTTGGTGTGATCTCTATACCCACACCATTCAGATTGAGGCAGTATATTCGATGCTGGTTGGTACTACTTTTCAATTCCTCTTCAGCGAGAGCAATACATTAATTTATTTTCGAGTAATTAAACCGCCACCTTGATAAACTTGTATAATTTTAAGATCAGGTTCGCACGAACCTTTCTTAAACGTAACCATCAGTTGAATTGTAATTGTACCTAGTAAAATTAAGTTTGAGTATGCTCAGTGCAATGTGCAGAGTGAAAACACATTTGGTTTAAAAATGACAGTAAAGTAAAGCTCACTCCGGTATCATGAAAACTGAATTCGCCAGCTAGACAAACTTCTTCTAAAAATAAGTTTCGAATGATTCATTCCATTGAAAAGATAAAGTCAGGCAGATTAAAGAAACTGACAAATGAAATGCCTTTTTCGAAAGGAAAGCTGAAATTTGAAACATTCGTGCTAGAGGCCGGTGAATAAAGTTATTTCCATTTTATGGCTTGAAAAAAAGATGTGCTCTGGCTTATTTGATGAGGAAGGTTTTGGTTTTACAACAACCCTCATTGAATGAACTTGACAAATTTATTTCGAAATTTTAATCGAACATTATTTTGCTAAAGGATTTTTAAAAGATGGTTTATTATTTAAATCACCGATGACATGTTAACATTTTACAACGTTATTGACAAGTTAAATACAACACTATAGTTATATAACTCTGTTCCGAACATCAACGAACGTGTAACTTGTCGTTATAAAAATTTATATATAAAAGGAAATTATGGTTTCTAGTCAAATTGGTATTGCGCCTAAATTTTTCTTCGTAAAATGTCATGCGATTGACGCCTTTAGTGACTTCACCTGATGAATTTTATGCGTCGACTGTCGGCATATAAATTTATTAATGAGATGTATCCTCATAACAACCTGCTCCCATTCTGCCCCCACGCACGAAAGTGTCCTTTTCACGGCCCAGTGTCATTATTCTCTCCCATCTCTTCTCGCTCGTTCCAGGGTGCGTGCTGAGGCCCGTATCCCATCGCAATTACATTCATATCAGAGGAGGGGGCGAGGCACCTCCCCACTACGCATTGGGGAAGAATAACAAAATGAACTTACGAGCCTTGACCTTTGGGGATTAATACACTTTGCGTGGGCACGGTGGGCCTCGCGATCACGAGTTGTAAAGGGTTAAAAAAAATCATTCTATTAACAAAGAGAGTGGGAATAATGTGAGTAAGCAAGGACAAACAGAAGAATTGAGTTAAAGAGGTGGCGGACACGGAAGTTATCCGAGTCCACCCAAGTGTCCGAACATTTCTTTGGTATGAGCGGCTTACACCTGACTTTTATTAACTTTTTAGATTCTTTGGGCCCCGTTTGTGACTCCTTAATAGATTTATTAATTCACTGTGATAAACCAGGGAACAGTTCTATCTTATAAAGTGCTGTACACGAAGCGCAAAATAAGGAACACGAGTATGATCTGCTCCTCGGGAGTAGGTAACATTATTCGTGGTTAAAATGGAACACGTTTTATTTCCACATAAACTCATTTCCGTTTCCGAAATTCCACTACCTAGGTTTTTTACTCGGAGATTCATTATCAAGTTTCCAGGAGATGGCGTATTATAAGTGGAAATACAAAGTGTTTTTGAACCACGAATCACTACCACGCTACTACAGAAAAAAATATTTTATTCTAACAGATTGAAGAATTGAATGTGTTGGATTCACAGTTAATATTTGATAACACAGCCATGTCAGTTGGTTGCACGTATTAACATATCTTTTCATTTCCATCCAGTGGCATTGCTTAAAACAGAAATTATCTTGAATTAAGTTGTTTCCAAAAATCTGGTTTCAGAGTCTCGTTGAGTCAAATTTCTGGTTTCAGAGTCAAATTTTATTGGTTGCTTTTTATAATTTAATTTCTTTTAAGCTTCAAGTAAAACTAAACTGAACTTTTCAAATATTACACATTTGATAAAGATGACCTTGGTATCTGGTTTTCATTATCTATGAGCATAATAGGGCAGCGAAATGTCGAGTTCTTCATTAAGTTTTCAACTTCAGATATAACTCATCTATTAATTCCTTCTTCTATCTCTCCCATTTCATTGTTACTGAACAAACGATAAGGCCGAATAAAGTTTCTGAAAAACCCAAATCATTCATTATACGTCATTATTTTTGTCTACTTCAGAGATAAAACAAAAATAGAAGAAAAATCATTTTTCTACTCTTTTATTCAGACTAATACATTAATCCCCTTTTATGGCTTAAATAAAAATAGCTCGTGAAAATTAAAGTATTACAATTCTGCTTATAAGTGTACTGTAGTGCAAAAACTTTTACGAAATTCTCGATACCATTACCATTGATTCTTGATTTATAGGACTTCTTAACAGTTGCATACTCAAAAATAAATAGCTAAGGATATAAATAGTAATTTTGCTTCTTTATTATAGATGATATGATGCAAATCAATGAAGTATATTTGTGATAAGCGTATATTTTTTGGAGTGAGTGCATTTGTGAGCGTGCATTAACATACCTGAATTATGCATGCATTAATTCATTTATTGTAATATTTATTAACTCACATGAAACCACTCTTCATACACGCTACTTAAGTTTGAATGAGCATTTAATTGATTTCGATATTTAAAAGAATATGGTAGTCTTTTTAATTTTTCGTGTCCATATTTTGAAATATTATCAATGTATAGATATCACTAAATCCATCATTTGCAACAGTTTTCGAACTTTTTCCAAAGGCTTCAAGAATACGGACGGTGCCGATAAATGGAGGAGCGAATTGAAAATAACTCTGGGGTAAGGGTGGTTTCTATAGAGAAATAATAAAAAAGACGCAGGTTAATTGGTTCGTCGCATCGATTTTCTATATATCTTTACTTATAAATACAAAGAAAATAGTGGAGAGTTTTATTATTAGTTTGTCCTGTCATTGTATTTGAAACTGACTATTCATTTTCTTTTATATATTCATCCCTCATAAGGTAAAAACATAAGACACCATCAATGAATATTTTAACCAACCAATAGAGACATTATATGATATTAAAGTTGAATTAGATAAAATATTTACTTTTAAATGCAAATTTTTGCTAGGACACGAATTTCACTATGTTGCAGACTGTTACAATCTTCAGGATGCATTAAACAAAATTTCGGATAGGTTCAGAACATGTAAACTGAAATAAATTCCCAGTAAATGCACTACTATATCTTTTTCGTTAAAAAAATCCCCTGTTAACTTCAACTATGCCATTAACTTCATCTCTATCTATCATGTGCAGTCAGTAAAGGATCTTGAAAACTTAACAGATTCTAAACTTATTAATGGACATATCCAAACAGTTAAAAATAAATTTGTCTCTCGCATGCCTCCTATACCGCTTCACGGAAATAACTGCCCCACGAGCATTAAGCTTATTTTTTCCTATATTGTACTTCCGCTCCTAACACATTCCTTAACAATATATGGTCGATGCCTGCTCCTACCAATCTTGCTACACTCAACAGTGTTATCAATTTCTTCACCAAAATAATTAAATACAGAGTCCCGTATCTTCGCACGGCTTCCAAAGACGTCATCTCTGATCTCCCTAACCAAGTTTTAAAAACAGATTTAAAATGCATATACAGCACCATTAACTCCCTCACTGACTGCCCCAAACTGCTCTCTCTCATCAATTTCCGTGTACCTTCATGACCCACCCGTATACACTCATTACTCTACATGCCCACCCCCAGACTAACAATGATTAGGCGCTCGCGTTTCTTTCGCCTCTCCTCAATAGTAAATTAAATTCATTTTTTCACAACATTGGTCCGTTTTCACTTTCCTCGAATAAATTTACTGACCTTGCCCTTTCCAATCATTCTTTTTAATTTGTTTGTTAATGGTTAATTTATGTTGATGTTTGAATGTATGCGTCTTTGTATGTATGTTGCTTTATGGTCCGCTCTCAAATGGCAAATGCAGCTGTATGTGGTACACTTTTCCTTAAGGAGAAAAATAATTTACAAAATAAAAATATGTTTTTCGTGGCTTCGAAGATTGTTTTCTAACATGTGAGATGGGTTGTTTGTTTTTTGTTTCCATCAATAGTATTTTGATAAGGCGAGGCTTTTTTATTAAGGCGAGGCTCAATAGTTCTATTTTGGAATTCTCCAGAAGCCTACATTAATCGATAGATTACCATTATATTTCTTCATAAATCTCTTTCTTATCTCACGATAATCTTTCACTGCATTCAATCCATCTAGTAACAAATCAATTTTTTATTTCATCCTATGAAAATCCATCTAATCCTTGGTTGTCGGGATGTAAGTAGTGGACGTACGTCGTTAGATAAGGAGATGTCGTATCCCGTCTCTTCTGAGATGACATGTTGAAGCTTAGCGCTCTTCCGGGGAGAGGAAGCGAATCTGGGGTTTTCCTGGTTACTCCCGCCCTCAGTATAGGACTCAATCTCCCGCTCTCCCCACAATGTTCGTCCTCCTCCACCTCCCAGCCTGCGCACTCTGCCCCCCCTTCCAATTACGGGCAGTCAGCCCACTCCTTTCTCGACAGATCGACGCGCCCCGTTCAGTGACCTCATATCCCTCACATCAGGGCAGGGAGGACTGTGGGTGGAGCCGTGCGACACTCAACGTCTGTCGTCTGCGATGCCCTATCCTCGTTTTTAAAATTTTAATTATCCTTCAGTCGATCCCTCAGTGACTACCCACTGTATAAGGACATATCCGTGTCGTTTTATTCCAATTATTTTGACTGAATATTTGAGAGCAACCAGTGAACGGCACCCGTTTATGTTAGATTCTTATTATCAAGGATTGAGCTTCGCTATAGTTGCAAATGTTGAATGTAATTGAGGACTTATGAATACAATCCCATTCTAAAATTATAGTGGATATATCTGTTTAAACGACAAAGGTTATTTACGAGTTAAGTCTTATATCTATCTGGGGTTTTCTAACAGTGATTTTCATTTGATCACGATTTTTTTCACGACTTTTGGCGATGCGAAACTATTTTGAGGAAAAATACTACATTTTACTCACAGTGTAAAGGAAATATAATTAGTAAGCCCATAAAATCAACTAATATAGGACTATTAGCGTTGTTTACATATGAAATATCTTTCAAAATATACAAGCATTGACCGGTGGAAGAGGAGAACTCGAGATACCATATTAGCCTTCCAGGTATTATTGGGGATATAAATGGAAGTGAACAGGAAAGTGTACTTAACGCAGTCGTAATATGACGTCTACTGCACCCAAGGGGAGATTCAGGGAATTGCTTTCCCTCGTGCCCGCCGCGACCTCACACGATCAGAGGGCAACCTGCGAAAACATTTCCATATTCAAGGTTACTCTTTCCTCCCATCTCCCTCAGTTTCATTGCTAAATATGTGCTGTATTGCGCAGTCATTCGTGCATAGAGCTCGCCCCATCCCTTCCATTTTGGTTTCCCCACTTTCTATTTTTATTTTCCAAAGTCCCTGTCCAAAGTCTTAGAATGTCCTTGGCCCGCCCCATCCCTGAGCCTCAGAACCGTTTCTTAAGGCCTCCTTTCACGGTGCATGATACGATGCATGACCTAGTGCAGGATCTTGCCGAAAACGATATTTGCATGCCTAACGGAATCAGGCGATGGAAATCGGTCTTACACGGTGCATGACGTTCGTGCATGCTAATGTGGGAGGAGTCTACACAGTGGTATCTTTTTCAAATCCCGCCAACTGCATGATCACTGTTTTCACAAGGCAAGCAATTGCGCAGATGTTGTGCACGGCACTTAATACCAACACTTGAATAACGTACTACTTTCCACTTCCAAATTTCCGGTTAATTGTCACTCAGGACTCGATTAAATAATTGCACTCACAACATTTTTATAATCTAGCTACTTTAATATGTTTCGCGCATGCCTGTTTGCCACTGTATTACGCTCTGAAGTAATGGAAATATGATATTTTAGTTTCGAAGCGGCATATTCCTATTTCACATAACAAACATGGCTTATGTGCGCTGATCATGCACACAATCATGAATGCATGCTAAAAAAATTAGAACATGTTCTAATTTTTCCGTGCATGATTCTGCCATTCTAGGAGATAAGGTTTCCGACGAGATCGTGCACCTTATAAGGTGGTCTCTGGGAAATTCGCCAACGTGAGTGAACTAGTCCCTCTGCACTTTCACCCCGTATTCGATTTGGAATATAAGGGATGGGTAGGGGTGTGGAGAGGAGGGGGCAGCCCCTATGAATCATCGCGTGTCCCTTCTCAATCCCCCTTGCCGCTCTCTCTTACTCCAACCAACCTCCCATCTTACCGAACATACACGCTTCTCTCTCTCATACGCACGAAGTTAATTGGTTACGCGTCACTCGGCTTATTAATTCGTTCGAAGCGTGCAGATGTGTGGGCATCGGTTAGGTTAATTGGCGACCTCCTTGCTACCTCGGTGGGCAAAAATCCCTATGAGGTACCGATGGGGTTGTTCCTCAAATGTGTACCACTGAACAGCAAGCGGGTCCACGTTTCCACGACTGGCAGTGGTCGGTGTTTGACATGGTTTAAGAAACGTTGACAACCTCATGCGTCGTGGCAACATAAAAAAATGTAAATGTGAAAATATTTCAATCTAAATTTTTCCTTGAGACAGTTGTACAATTGTCTGAGTATATAATGTCGCCGGGGTATATGATAAAATCACGAAAAAATAACCCTCATTATAATCAGTTCTCGCATGCACATCCTATTCATTAACTTTTCCGAAATAACTAACATTACGGCTTTAAGACATTAGTTATTAATCCTCCGTTTCCCTAAAAGTTTTCATATACATATCCAACTTTATTAATTTACTCGAAGTATATACGTCAACTCCAGAGAGTTAACGGTGACCATAAACAAGAATTGAGATAGAAAGGTTGGTTTACATAATTACTCGATAATTTCCACTATTATTTAAATAGCAGAGTTATTTTCTACTTCTACCAAACTTGCAACGATTAGGTACGAGATTAGGTCGTATTACCACAGAGTCATGCCTGAAGCAGTTTATTATAAAATTTGAGATTTTTAATCTGGCAGATTAAATTTTGAAAAGGATGACTCATTTAGGGATTGAATTCAGTAGCTGCCTTACAGAGTTTAACTCCGGTAGACTGGGTTCGAATCTCTCATTTTTCCGGCCTTTCAACTTCCATAATATTCCGAATGTGAACTAATACCACATCGCTGTCGAAATTGGCTCAAGGTTATGCTAGATTTGTACCAAATCGCTTTTAAAAAGCATGCCAACCAAGTTCCCGTGTCGTATAAATAAATTAAAGTACCCGGAATTTACAATGCCGCAAATTAAATCACACTTTCTCCGGTGACGTGCGCACGATTGGTTCACGACGCTCGGTATCACTTCCGTCGAAAATTCTCGAGAGCGTTTGTTCGTCGGCAAGTGTTTTGAAAAGGGAGACTCGTTTGCATGCATCTAACACTGCGTTATTCCGCATGTGGACTAGCCATGGTTTACATTGCGTGCTGCATTCATACTAGGTCCAGTGAAATTTGCCGTAGTCTACTAGCTCGCCCAAGTGAGTGAAGTGCAACGGAGGAGAGTGAAAATGCATCCATTAGTCCTTCGGGGCGCCCTGACCCCGCTTGTTATTCACTCACTGCTTCGCCGCGGGGAATGAGTTGGAGTTTTGACCTTTCATTCCGCCCCGCGGCTACGTCGTGTTTTTTGTTCGCTTGGTCTGCCGCCGGCCACGGCAGCGCACCATCGCTGACCTAAGCGCGGGAGCGAGGCCACCCCCACCCTCCTAGACCCTCACAGGCTGTTCCCTCCCCTCCCCTCTTTTTTCATTACCCTCGAGTAGAAGGGGCCCACAGGATTAACGCGCCGAGGGCCCTCCTCGACTCGCTCCGAAATTGCCGGTTCTTGCCCTGATGAGGGTGGGGGCTCGGCGAGTCGCGCTCCGCGGTCTGATTTAACGATTCTCGTCCAAGTGCCATTATGATGTAAATGACGTCGGCCGACGGTGACCTCTCCTGCTGAAGTTCCGTAAGATTTATGCCCTTTGTGTCAACGTCAAAATAATTTCTGTGTTCTGAGGATGACTATCTTTATTCATTCATTCCTGAATTATATGGAGGATATAATAACGTATTCAGTAAAATGGACAGTTTATCACCCCCCTTTGTACCCCTATAATTTATTATTTACTTTTTGTTACCAACATATTGTCATAGATATCTATTCATAATTACACTTTTGTGACTCCAAAAGCAGCCTTTAAGTAAAGAAAGCGAGTTTTGTCCTCTTCGAGGTCTAGGGATCGAGGATGGAGGAGAAAATAAGATAGATAAAAGAAAAGGAGTATGAAGAGTGAATTATTAAAGGGGAGGATAGGGTGTATAATGGAATAAATTGCGAATTTCCGAAGTTAAAATATTAATCTAGACCTAATTTTCGATTTGACAGCACCTTCTTCATGTCCTGGTGATGCTGTAGTAACATTGACACCTAGGTCGTAATCAGTATGTTATCTATGGGAATTCGCATCTTTATTTCATTATACATCTGTCCGTATTCAACAATATTCTTCTGAATCTTCATTTTTCATTTGAAGGAGAGGATGTTTTTGAAGTAATTCCAAATGACATAAGTGTGTACATACAAATGACATAGAGTAAAGAGGTCTCGAGATGTTGTAAGTCGTTATAGATGGAATGGATCTTAGAAAAAAGGGCGAAGGGAGGAGAAAACATTTTTCATTGGCATTAATTGATGTGGGATGTAAGCTGAGCTGAAGATTGGTAATTATTATTTAACATCAAAAGAAATAAAGTTTTAAAATTTTAAATTATTCTAAGACCGCGGTATGGAGTGTCATTAGAATGCTAGATAACTGAGGTAGAGTGTAAGAAAATGATAACCATTTTAATAGTATGCAAAAATATACCTTTCGAGGAGGTGAAGATTGTTTTAATGTAACTGAAAACATATTTCCTTTTTCAAAGTCTGCTATACTCTGTAAAAAAAAATTCTGACTTTTTTATCACTGTTTTTCAGGATTCGGCAGCATAAAGCTATATCGGTTTCTATTTATCGGCTATAACATTTATTTATTATTTAGTCTAAAAAGAAGGGCGACATAAATCCAAAATGGGGCCCAATAGTTGGCAGCTGATAGATGAAAAACACAAAACCACCATTTTAGCAAATAAAAATTATAATATATCAGTTAAACCTCGATTGAACTTTTTACAAAGGTCAGAGACTTCAGTTTCTTGAGCCGGAATAAATATTTATTTGAAGAACCTTTCCCTTAGGGATATTGGAAGAGGACACGGAATTCGGAATAGAAATTGGAATCTTTAACTTTACTTTAGTACTTCGTAGTTGTATTTATTCTTTGATATGGCCTTTAGAGTCCACTCATTGGGTACATTGAGAATCAGATGAAGGATGTATGATAATCACCGAAAAGTAATAATCGAAGAATTAGTTTTCGGAGCCCATGTAGACCAAAATCTCCTATTTTAGAATAAAAATAACAAGTACTTTTTCTAAAATATGTCTTGAGGTAAAGAAAAATTTAAAAAAAACCACAGTGATCAACCCGAAGGTTGGTATGTTAACAGTCCAAAATTTCGAAGAATTTTTAGTTTTAGAACTGATGAACGGTTACTACTGCATTATATAATCAATGACTGTGACAGTCTTTATGATGACTTTATGACAATCTTTATTTCAATGTGACAGCGATTTTTTATTTTCTCATAGGAGAAATGTCCAAGGTCGGATTACATTTATAGTAGAAGTATTTTTGGTCTATAGGGTGCGTCGACGACTACAGTCATTTTGTACATCTTCAATTGGAAGAAAAAACCCAGTTGGATAACAAAACCCATACCCTGGGCGGGATTCGAACCTGCGACCTTTGGATTTACCGATGAGCAAGCTACCCACCAAGTTAACCCGGTCGGTGAGACACAATTAAAACTAACACTTGCTGGCTTATCATAAAATTCAACGAATATTGATTCCAGTATAATTAGTATTATCTTAAATACGCTCCGATCAAATTTTATGCTATATTTTGATTCTGGTTTTTTATTCACACGAATTAAAGAGGAGGTGATTTATTTGCATGGCATAAGGGTGTAATTTATTTTTTTTTAACTGTAAAAATTACCAGTTTAATAACCATTTCTTTTCATACAACGAAAACTAAGGAATCTTGCTACACATACCTATTCTCATAATAGAGAGTGAGAGATATCTCTCCTGAGGAGATCAAATTTCCAATTTCTTTCTGCACCTGATGCCGCTTATCCTCCGTGAGTGGCATCGCAGGAAATATAATATTCAGGTTCCCTCCGGAGAAGCGGAGTGGGATATTATTCTTTCATCATCCATATTATTCTTTAGGTAATCCCTTGCGACGAAAATTCCCCCGCTACAAGCGCACGCTTTACTTTTATTAAAAATGATGTTTAACCAAGTTTTTTAATATGAAACCGTTATGGCTGAGGAAAGAAATGGAAGAACCAATATTAGACGATCGCAACGGAACGTACTCCTTGCACGGTAGAGGGAGTTGGAGGTCACTAACGAGAGAAATGATGTCTCGAGGAAACGTGCTGAAAACAATCAAATTTGAATCTGATGGTTTTCGGCTCAGCTATGCGGAAATTTATGTAATTCTTTGATAAAATCTTCTCGGGTTTTGTCTCTTGAGTGAGAGTATTCTGGTGGGCCAAAGTTTCGATGAAAGACTCATTCATCGTTCTCAAGGCAATTAATTGTTAGAGAGCCGCCTATCTACGAGAAGGCGTAAATGCTGCCACAGATGACGTGTCCCGCCGCCTAACAATACTCTCATGCATCCGTTACGGCGGGGTAAACCATTCAAAATATGGAACGCACCTCAAGAGCCATTAGCAGAAAGACCTGGAAGACTGGATTGCGAGTGCCTTCAGTGACTGACTCTGCCGTGATTGCCACATTATACCCAAAACGGCTTTCCAGGTGTTGCTGAGCGGAAACCCAGAAATATCTGTTTAAATTCTTATTTTCAAGCCTGATTTCAATGGCTTCCTTGACTAGACGATCCCGATTGCCATGGGAGTGAGTGAGAATCAAGGCTCCGTCAAACCGGATGTTATGGTCGTTATACCATAAATCCTGTATTCGGAACGGCATCTCGTTGTGACGTCACCAACATATGATGACTTTCCGAAGATTCCCCAAAGTTTAACGCCCGACTATTCGACGAAAACCGTAATAGCACAAACTATTAAGTAGTATTGAGTTTTAAGGTACGCCGACAGCTAAGGTCATTTTGAGTACTGAAACATTTCATGCGATACGAAGCTGTGGTGTTATATCATAAGACGTCGCGTAACGACGAAAGTTCCGTAATAGATACTGGTTGTCTCAATACTCTCATCCGTCGCAAAACCAGGGAGGATTTTATCACTAAAATACTCCGGGAAGTCGTCAGATCATATTTAATTTAATTCATGTTTGCAAATAATGATAACCACTGTAATAGACCTTATAAGGACCTCCCACTAGGCGGACGAGTGGTTACGTGCATGGTTTGGGCGTTCACGACACATTTTTCACAGACGAATAGTTCGTCGAGGAGATTTGGAATCAAGTTCATGATTTACGGCGAAGATGACGCAGTCGCGAGAAGAGAGATGCCAATGCTGAGTACACGACACGAGAATACGATACTACAAATTTGCGGCAAGAGTGAATTAGAATCCTAATTGAAAATGACACAAGCGGCATTTCCACGTATGAACTTGAGCTCAATTCACAGTGTAAAATTCACAGTGATAAAATTAATTTAACTTTTTTTGAATGAGGTACCTGAAGTCGACTCCGGTGCGTCGAAACTAGTCTCATCTTAATAAATTTCCTGGAAAAATACGCAGTGTTTATTATTTTATGTAATAAAAATGAATTTTTATGCTCCATAGAGATGTATCTGCTTACGTTTCTTGCCTGGATAACGGTCAGCCAACCTCCGTATTGGTCGACTGTGGGCTAGGAAGTAACGCTTCCGGTAACGAAGCTTGGCCTCCACGACAAAGATCTAAAAACAAGAGGTGGTGGCCAAAAATATCGGTATATTCCTCAGCCAAATCAGGTCCGCATTCAGAACGAAAACCATCATTCAGTCCCCACGAGAGAGTTCCCAGGTCCTCACAAACCAGTTAGGTAGCCAGCAAACAATTTACGATCACTCATGTATCGCCACAAAAGTCATCGCAGAGCCATTTATTTGAATGACTAAAACATTACTGAAAGGTTCGGAATGCAATTAAAGCTGGATGACATCTTTTTCTCTTCAAATTAAAATTTCGTACCCCATCGTGTTTTTAATTTAGATTTTAGTTGTGGCCCATAGCCAATTTGTAGGATTGACTCCAGGCTTATAAATCGAGGTTCCTACACGGGATTTTCGCTTACTGAGTACTGCATCATCAGAGATCTCGTTTTGCAACTCGATCATCCTCGTGTTAAATCGCGGACTTGGTACCAAGTCTCCCCGACGAACTGTTCGGGTTCTATCACGGTCTCTGGAATCTGTATCGCAGACCTTAGATACTCGCCCGCCACGTGGGACAAGATCTCCGTTCCTTTCGTAAAGGGTAAATCTACCCGTGGCGATTGGATTTTCTCCTCTGCTCCTTATCATCACCATTAGTACTTCACCGAAGATTGGTTGATTGAAGCCCTTCATCCTTTCCTCTCTTAGCCCATGTAAGTTCTTTCTGACGTCTCTTATATTTGTCCTTCGGCCTTCCCCGCGGGGTCTTCTCCTCTATTATACGAATATTCTTCACGAATTCATTGTCCCTCAGGGTGTGTCCTATCCGCCTTGTTCTTCTTTTTCTTATCATACTCCAAATTGACTTACCTTCCTCCGCTCTTCTGCACACCTCCTCGTTCCTAACTCAATCCGTCCAATTAATCTTCAGCATCCTCCTCCAGCACCAATGATGTTTCCAAGGCCTCAATTCTTCTTTTTTCGCTATTCCAATGGTTCATGTCTCTGATCCATAGAGTACCATGCTCTAAACGAACGTTTTTACATACTGCTTCCTTGTTTGAAGTGTCATCTTCCTTGACCATAGTAGTTCGTGCCTCTTCGCTATGAATGCCTTCTTATCCCTAGCTAATCTACACCTATGTCCGTAGAACTTCTTCCGTCCCATGTCATTCTGCTTCTCAGGTAGGTGAAGGATTCTACTTTTTATAATTTCTCTCCTTGTAGCTGTACCCCCGCACTCAGCTTCTCTCTTCCGCATAGTAGTATTTTAGTCTTCTTCCTACTTATTCTCATGTCTATATTTTAGTTTTCTTCCTCTGATTTTTTACTCACGATAATTATCAGCTCTCTGAACTACCGTAGACCAACTATTATGAACTATGCAAATGACAGCGGAAGTCGCGAGCCCGCCTTGTCTCGTATTACTGCTCCCTCTGCTACTCATTTACGGTCGAGTCAACAGTTACAAAGGATGGCTGCCGTGGACCCTCGGGGGGCCGGCTTGGTGGGCTGTAGGGCGTTCGCCGGATGACCTAAAAGGTGGCAGATTCGAGTCCGGCCTCGGCTATGACGGTTGAGTTCGTCCCATTGGGTTATTTCTACGATACGTGGAGGTGATAAATGATCAACACCGTCCACATGCAATAAATACGAAAATACCACACTGGAATCCAAGAATTTTGTCATTTCGGTGACAGTTGCCTTTTTTTCTGGTGGAATGAGTTAAAAGCTGGTTTAATTGGATCACGAATTGGATTTCACGTCGAACGGGGATTACGTAATTCCCTTTTCCCTGCGATTAACGTATTTTTTGTCATTTTCTTGTGCAAGTTGAAAATGTCCCGTCGCAGCACACAACATTACTGGTCTTCAAATGGCTAATTTTTTATGAGCATACGAATGTCGACTGCAGATGTTTCCAGGGAACTTAAATTATGTCACATTCATTGGGATTCCGAAAATAAAGTACCAGTTTGTCCCCTGGAGTAAAAAGGCAATCCAACAGGCGATTTTCAGATTTTTTGGTCGCCTTGCTATGGTCCATAGATATGTCCATTTCTAAATTGAAAATATTGTACCCCACCATTAAACGGAAGTACATATTAGAATAATGACAAAATAATAAGAACTTTGGTTCAACTCGGTGAAACCACATTATGCATAGGGAAAATTAAACTTTGCTCGGTATCACAAAACATTTTTAATAAAACACTAAGACCGGTTTCATAAAAAAACGTTGATATCATTAGATGATGATGCCAACTTTTTGATGAAAACGGTCGTAGTGATTTGCAATTTTTTTGTGGAACCGATCAGTTTCACGCGTGAAAAAGAAACGCCTGAGTGTTTTACGTCTATTTAAGTGTTTCTTTTTTATATGAGTAATTTATTTGTATTGGTGTGTGCGTGTGTTCGTGTTTGCTGCTCGTCTGAGTTCTCCTGTTACATATATAACAAGAATTTTGATAGTTTCTCAATGTATGCCAGCCAAATGTAGCAGCGTAATGCATTTGTGTCGCTTGGGGCTTGACGCAGGACCTCTTCCTCGTGATTGATCGTATACGCTACTGTCACGAAGAAACTCAGGGAGGTCGTTTTTAAAAGCATACGAGGCCAGAAACCGCGGCATAGTCTCATTCCCCTGACCATTTTGGCATATCCCTCTGCTGTGACATTTGCACACCTCGATCTCCCGTTGGGGAACGGCGGTCAGTGCAACAGTAATGAGTAAATGTCACATTGAGGTCACGCTCCCAGTTCCAGTGGTTTGATTTCTCATGGATTACGCTTCATTTTAATTATTCACCCATGCAAATTATTTCAGAGAATTATTACGGGACACAAAAGAAATTTCCGCGTGGCGAGTTGCGTCATGCAATTAATATACTTTTAGGAACTTAATATTAATTGAAATGAATTTAACGAATCAAGATCGAAGGTATATTTAACATTACAGTAAACATAATTCAGATATTTAAACAAAATAAATCATTTTTATAGCCTGTTATAACAATATCTTGTTTCGCTTCTGAATTAGTGCAAAAATAAAATTAAATGCATCACTAACCCATTTTTTAATGGTACCATATCACTTCCCTGAATATTTTGCAAATATTTGTCGGCCTGAAATTTTCTTCCTTGTTTCTCGCTTAAGGTAAGAAGGCATTTCAATCAGTATTATATGGTAGGCAAAACTCAATTCTCTAGGCTAGATTCTTGAATTCGCGGGTTTTGGAAGAAAAGGATAATGTAACAATTCACTATTTCCAAGTTTCTCACCATTGTCTTTATCATTGAATTTCGCTCATTTTCCATTTTAATTTACAGGTTAACCATCAGATCAAAAAATTCATTCACATCCATTTAAAAAGGATAATTACACATTTCACGTTTTCCGAATTTTCCATGACCGTTTAACTTAATTCCTTTTCATTTTATTCACAAGTAAATTATAAAATTGCAATATTGACCTCATGCACACACATTAAAGAACAAGCAAAAATTTGACTCATTTCGTGCAATTACATGTAACAAATTTGAAATCCATACAAATAACCGGAATTTTCGGTAATTCAGCATAAGACCTAATATTTTAATTTATCATTATTCACATACTTCGTTGATAAGTTCTATTTCAGATTTCTTTTGACGGATTATACATGCATAAATTTTCATTTTGGAATTAAAGGAGATATTAGTTATTACAAATTTTAATTAAATTTCAAGCATAGTATTCATTTCTTCGGAGGTTATTTCCCGTTGACTTCCTTTGCTTATAAATAATATTAGTCATGTTCTATTAGTTTGTTTTGTTTTACATTAATTATCCCTACGGGTATGATAAAACTTGTGTCCATGAAATTCTCATTAGATGATTACTATGATGGAAATCGATTTTTTTCATCCCTTTAAACTACATTAATGATAGAGATTGTTATTAAAGTTACTTCAACTGGAAGAGTAAATGGTTTGGGATCACGGATATATGGCGATAATTCTGATACAGATCTTTCGAAAATTACACGCTGATAACTTAATTAATTACGAGAGGAACTGAACCGGTGACACCACGGCCGGTCAATAAAATCGAAGAGGGGAAATGGCTGCCCTGTGGTTTTTTATCGCTGGCGCTTCCGTCGTCATATGGTAATCCAATTTCCGCTCGAGGGTTTTATCCGGAACCAAAGTTTAAGCATTTATTATTTTTTTCAAGGTGGGGTCTAGGGAAGGAGACGCGCCTGTACTGACTATAACTAACTACTATCGGGCTACAAATTATGAATGTATACTCGAGTTAAAACTTCAGTTGCAAGAAAACGACCCTTTTGCGTTGGAAAAAGCTTTGGAAGACACTATGAGAACGCAGAGGAAGTATGTTCTGGGGACACAGTGCTGCTGTCATTTACTCCCTATGCCTGCCACATCAGTTTCGCGTGCAATTTTGTTTCAACACATGCAACAAATGACAAATGTTTCTAACCGCTCCACTCCATTGCTTGGCCGATCCGTAAGGTTTCCAATCCGCAAAAAAATAAAAACCAATGATAAATCCATCATCCACAAACTTAAAATTTTAGTATTACTTGCTTGTTCATATAGTAAAGAAGAGGTTTACAAGGATGAAAACTTCGATTAGGTTCGGTCACCCGGTGACAAGGAAAAGTTGTTTTACATTGTATATGAGAGCTTATTTTGTATTAATTTAAAGAATGTAAAAGTTGGAAAGCATATTGATAAAGGATTAATCCAGTTAATGTTAAAGTTTGGTACTAGTACATGAATCCAGTGTGATAGAACAGTGGTGTTAAATTTACGATTTGCGCCGAAAGGCGAAAAAAGGGGCACTTAGGCACTAATAACATGTCAAGAAAAGGCGATAACATTTTCTGTCTTATACCATACAACGCAGCAAAAAGCAAGATAAAATTTGGTATCAGCTTCATTCAGACTGATTTATCCGTTTTCTTGTAACTTAAGTTTAAACTCGGGCTCAATAATGTTTAGTCCGTCAGTAGTAGGGGATCTCTCGAAACCCTTTAACCCTTGACTTGTGACGTGGAATACTTGTAACTAATTCGTATACCTGAGATCTAGGAGACCACCATTTTATTATTTTTATTTTACAAATTTTTTAATTGAAATATTTATTTGTTTATTAAACACATATACTTATAATTCTGAAAAGTTTTAGTGTCCCATCTGCTTTCCCTCAATGATTGAATGTAATCGCAAGACTAAAATAAAGCACAAAAAATTGATTTTCAACGAGGAAGTATTTATGACATATATGGGACATATTGTTGAGGAAAAGCTTTGAAAATAATATAACCCTGTTGCTTTTGAAGATAAAAATATGCACAAATCCTTGAATAAATGGAATTTTTAAAGAAATGGCGCTTCTTTTGTTTCTTCAAGACTGTCGTAGTGTAGACTGTTTTGATAACGTAAGCAAGTTAAGAGTATTAGTAACAAATCAAAAAAAAATTTATTTCTAATATCATGTGACAATTTTAGTTAGTACTAAATATTTTTCGATGATCTTGGAATTTTTTCTCATCTAAAAGAACTTTTCGGGAGCGCATCGTCAAAAAGATTGTAGAATTTACTCAATATCTGTTTTATGTGAACATAAAAATAAAAAACATAACCATTGATAGATGGAGCATTTGAAAAGTGTTCGCCGCTCTTCTTTCGCAAAGGCTGTTGCGGTGCCAACTACTTGGATAAACGTAAGTATGTGAAGAATATTAGTAATAATTCGAAAAAAATTTTTTCATTTCTAATATTATGTGATAATTTGAGTTATCACTGAATATTTTTCGATGATCTTAGTATTTTTCTTATCTAAAAGTACTTATCGGGAGGGATCGTCACAAAGATTGTAGAAATGATTCAATAACTGTTGTATATGAAAATTTGCACTCAGCTTCTCTCTTCCGCATACTAGTATTTTAGTCTTCCTTCTATTAATTCTCATGTCATTTCAAAGGTGTAAGGGTCGTCAAATTTCTTGCCTTAAGAAACTCTACAGACAAGGAAAAGGTTTCGGTTTCTTCGTGACGATGCACCGATCCAGTCAATCCCGCGTGACGGTTACCCAATCCGCCGCCGTTTCCCAAAAGACTAGGAAATTCCGAAGCCCTCTTATGGGTCCTTGCACCTCCTTGACCCCATCCTCTGGGCGCAAGAAGAGAAAATATTTTGGATCCGTTAATGGGATCCCGTTTCGTATCGGCGGGAGTTCTCCACAAAAACAGATTCCACATCCGCGCCGAATCTTAGATGGGAAAGCCTCGAATATAATCGTCATCTTGAAAAAATTTTGACGATGGCATCATCCCCTCAAAGATATCACCAAAAAATGGCGCCGGGTAGGTTTTTCACCGGGGAGTGATAGCCGACTTTGCCATTCGATCTTAATTGAGATAACGCCCTCCCCCCCCCCCGAGAGAAAGGAGGACCAGTCCTTGATTCACATTTTCTCACGTCGACGGAAAAATTTTATGTTCTCGCATCTCCCGAGTGTTTTCCGGTGGAAACCACTAATAATGCTGCTCGAACGGAGAGAGAGAGAGAAGAGCGGGATTTGTCCAACTCGGGTAGGACCCATTGATCCAACAGGATGCACTAACCTCCTGCGGGATGTTGTGAAACCCCCTCCCCCACTCCCTCGACGCCACCCATCACCACGAGTTACCCCTTCTTCACAGAGTATACTCTGTGCCCTTCATCTTCGGCGCAGGTCCCGGTTGTGCGTGGCGTGGGACCCGCTCACCCCTCGCGCCAACCCGGCGCCATCGGGAAATAAAAACCCTTCGGATCGTCGAATGGGGAAACGTCCCGATAATTTCCACACACACACACGCGCGCGCGCTCACCAATCACGAAGCTCTTTCCCGTCTGGTTTCGGCGTGCATTTCGTGTCGCTTTCCGGGAATGTATTCTTTATTTCTTTTTCCTTTATTGTTTTCTTCCTGTCCGTCTCGTTCCAATTTTAGTTAATTCGTCTGTGTTTTCTCTTGTCCAATCGGTCGGTAGACGCCACGAACGAAATGCCGAAAGTTCGCCCTGCCGCCTCCGCCCTGGGCGGCGCATTATTTCAGAATGCATCGAGTCAGCATAGGGGCGGAGGACTCACGCGAAGCCGATCGACAAATGCCCCGTGCGTCGCCAACAGGTGAGACCCGCGGTGAGCCCTCGCCCGTCCCTTTGCCCTGCAGCGAGCACTGATGTTATTTCTGGCTGTCGAAACGCGTCCTGCAATCTCCCATCGAGATTGGCGAAGGTGATTTGTATTTATATCCCAATTTCATTACTGTGGCTACGAGAGCTTGGGAGACGATGAACGTTTGGGACGTCCAAAAACTGCAATACCGACGAAGACACCGCCAAAGTTCACCAAATGGTGCTAGTCGACCGCCGAATTAAAGTGAGGGAGATAACAGAGGTTATGAACATGTCAAAAGAACGTGTTTGTCACATATTAAATACACATTTAGGCATGAGAAAGCTGTCCGCGCGTTGGGTGTCGCGTTTGCTCACGTTAGACCAAAAACGTGTTCGAATGAACATTTCCAACGCTCTGTTGGCCCAGTTTAGGCGCAATAAATCCGAGTTTTGGTGCCGATTAATTACTGTAGTTGAAACTTGGATACACCATTATACGCCCAAAATAAAAATACAGTCCAAACAGTGGACTGCACAGGGGGAACCGGCTCAAAAAATGCAAAAACTGTTTTTTCGGCTGAGAAAGTGTGGCGACTGTTTTTTGGGATAGTCATGGAGTTATTTTAATCGATTATCTTCAAAAAGGAAAAACCATTACTGGAGCATACTACGCATCATTACTTGACAACCAGAAGGCAGAACTTGCGGAAAAACGGCCACATTTTCAGAAAAAGAAAATCCTGTTTCACCTAGACGTCGCACCGTCTCAAACCTCAGCGGTTGCCATGGCAAAAATCCACGTTTTTAACTCCTTGACCATCTGCCTTACTCACCAGATCTAGCCCCAAGCGACCTTTTTTTTCTTCCCTCTTCTAAAAATTGCCCTCGGATGACAGATTTTCGTCAAATGAAAAGGTAATCACCTTCGTGATCAATTACTTTGCAGAGAAAAACGCCCAGTACTTTTTGGACGGGTTACATAGATGGGAACTTCGCTGGGAGAAGTGTGTAAAGTTACAAGGAGACTATGATGAAAAATAAAAAAAATTAAAATTAAAATGTCTTGTATCTTTGTTGGGTCAGAAACTTTTCAGACCACACTCGTAATACGAATTGCAAAATGTCTTAGTAAAATTATTCACTTTTCAGTTTTAAATACCTATGTGCGTAGTATCATTTTTTCATTATTCTACAATTATAAACTATTACCCAATTGTTACTAAAACTATTGCCAAACCGGCCTTCAGATGAAAGTTCCTACGCTTCTACGCACATTTATCATTTTTCCGTTTTCTGGATATTTTTAGAATTTAGGGGACATCAAACCTTACTATGACGTCTTTTACTGCAAATTATTTAAATTTTAAAAAGTATTACTTTAACAGCCTGAGATCTTGCTACAGCAATTGATTCTTGAATGGGGTACCAGGTTTAAGTCCCGGTGACAAATATGTACACCTCACATTAGGGCATAAGCTAAGTGATTGTCTGAATATCACACCTTCAAAGAAGATCACAGGCGATCAAAAAGAAAAGGAACTAGTTTCCCTAATTACCCTTGTGTATGAAGTTTTTTTGATAGTATGATAATCTGGCGGGTGAATATATTTCTTTTTTTTTGTTAGAATCGCCAATGTATCTGGTACTAGAAAAGAACCATCCCTATCCTAAACCTATTAGTATCTTAAATTTATCTTGTGAGCTCTATCTTCATTTATCAAATAGATCTGTTTTGAAATGAAGAGAAATTAAAAGCTCTATTGACATCGTTTCATGTCAACTATTAGAGGAAACAGGTCGTGTCATAATGAATTCCCTTTTAACCAACGAGGTTTTATTTACTTTCAATCACAATGTCATTTAACAGAGTTGGGCCTGAATCGATTTAACTTCTTAATTTTAAATACTGTGGCTACAATAATATCTCCTTAATGGCTTAGAAAAATATCTTTTTTGTGTTTGGAATTTATTTTCCACCAAATAATAAAAAGTTGTTTTGCAGAAATATATTTCTAATTGGTGTATATTGGGAAATATTATTTCATCTACTTCCCTCCGAAGATTGTTTGAAACCTTCCTTTCTACCTCATTCGCATTAAATCCTTTAAAACTTTTCTCCTTTAAAGCCTCTTGTGTTTGTATTTTATACCTGTTCTCCCTGGCCTTCCTTGCAGGCCTTCCCCTTCCCTCCTCTTTCTTATTAATGAGTGATTATATTGTGCCTCAAGATGGCTTTCTAATTTTCCGTTAAGTTTCAAGTTAATTTATGTACTCATTTAATATTCAACAATCTCCTGTTGCTCCATGTTTCGAAGGCATTATTCTTTGCTGGTCAAAATTTTCGTTTACTTCATGTCTCTATAATCTATGAAACTCCCCCGGTCCAGGTGAAGGTTTTGACGCAGTGCTTACACTTTTACCACAGAGTCTTCTCTGAACTTAGCAGTTGACCCTTCTTCCCAGTTAACTTGAGATTTTCTTCTCTCAAAGTCTTTTGAACTTCTATTTTTTCATATTATATTACCTCTGAAGTTTTAGTTTTAGATGGCTTCCACTTGCGCCTATCTCTGCACTGTCCATTTCAATTTTATTTACTCATTTTCATAATTCTAGAAACTTAACTTTCCTATTATTGTTTTATGATAGTCCTTCTCCAATTTCCTATTATTACTCATATTATACGTTTAATTTAAAACAATCGTCCCAATCACAGATACCTGCACACCTTCTCTTCTATAAATGCAATGCAATCTACTAAAGCGAGAATCATAGTTACATCGTCATTCACCCTAATTGCTGTGATATCCTTTTCATCTGCTTTTTTTATTATTGGCTTTTCATTTTTAAATTTAATAATGTTTGAGAAAGATTAGATTTTGGAGTAACTTCTTTTTTTAATTTGGTTTTTAATTTTCTTGTCTTTAATTTGAATTATTTTCATTTGGCTCTTACATGGTTAATGAATTATTTATTAATCGTTATTATAATTATGTCCTTCCAACATATTAAACATCTTCCATTCAATTTCAACGAAGACGTCATACTTCGAGAATTCAAATGTATAATGTGCTTTTGTGGTTTGCGTATTAAAAAAATTATTTAACGTATTGTCAGCTATTATCCTCAAGCTTTATAGGGCTTTCTCCATTCTCGTTTTTTTCTAGAATTTCAATTGTCTTATACCTTGTAAATATTTGGGTTAAATCGGTTTCTTAAACCCTCTCTTGAAATTTTGAAAAATAATAAAAGACTATTCTTGAATAAATATTTATTTATTCGTACTAATACTATGAATATCCCATTTCACCAATTTATCTTAATATATTTAAATATTATTATCACCATACGCAATATAAGGAAATGAACGTATTACATTTACAAAACAATCTGTAGTCAAACGAAGTTAATGCACCTGTATTTATCGTACACGATTAGAAATTTCAAAAGCAAATTATTCCAAGCTATAGTGAAAAATTGTTTTCCATGTTACCAATTTTTAATAACTTAAGAGTTTTTTGCATATCTTTTCGCAATATTCAGTCTGAAAAAGTTTTGTTACAATCTTGTTTCGCCACCAAAGTAGACACCTTTGGCCTTTAAAATTCAAGAAATACATTGACCAATGTTGCTGCAATATATCTGTAATGGGATATGGAAAACTGAGTGCGAATATTACGAAAATAATATCAAGAAACAATATATTTGTTTTATTGATGAATATCAAAGAAAAAAGTTTCTTTGTGTTTTAATTTTTCAGAACTTTTATGAAAGACAGAAAATATACTTCATTTGATTTAGACAACCTCCAAAAACGGAGGCCTTTTACATAGAATTTGTTGATGTAAAATATTTGAAAAGATGAAGTGGTAGGTGGTCGGGGTTTATGCATGCAGAACACCAAAATTTTAAAATTAAGTATCTGGTAATGATTTTCAAAGCATTTTTGTTGATTTTTTAATGGAAAAATGAATTTTAAGAAATCGATGTGCAAAATCGCACGAATAAAACGTGGAAGTCCACTAAAGCTCTAACCTGTACGTCATTATCACGCGAATATTTTTTTTAACGCTAAATACGAATTACCGATTGCACAGTATAAACGAGACTGCATACGAAAATGGAAAATGGGAAATCATAATAATGATAAGTATTGTTAGGTTTATAAAGGGAACGTCTCTGAGCCTCTTGTGAAGTTCTCAATTACAGAAAATTGATCTAAATTCCTTTTTTGATAAATAGTTCAGCAGAATCAAGCAACACTGGCAAGGAACGTAAGAAGAACCATTCTCGTGAGTAATGACATTTGAATTGTGATATTGACGACATTCTGACCCGAATTACAAGAATCAGTTACTCAAGGAATAGGGCTAAAAACTAAAATTAGTTTACAAAAATTGAGGACTAATTTTTACATTAAAAAACAGACTAATATTGAAAAACAGTTGAATCGTGAATTGGGTCTGGCTATGAAAATTCGTAAAGGGTGTAGTGGCAAAGTAGATGAATGTGTTGGGTGCTAAATATATGGCCCGCGAGGGAAATCCGAATGATGTCTCGGGACATCTCAGCTAAACTCAAGTCTTGGGCTCGGGATCTTCGTTGGGAACCACAGGTGGCATAAGGAAAATAAATGGACCCCTACCCTGACGCGAGAATTTCATACTCGACAAGTCTTAACGCTAGTTGAGTTATCTTATCATCTAAAGAACCAGCTTTCATGTGAAAAATATGTTCCGTATTAACATCAGGATTTTTTGACGCGATTCGTACTATAGCGGAATCAAGTTTTTTACGTAATTACATATTCCAAGGTCATGTAATCGAAAGGATCAGTTTATTTTGTTGCCGCTCGCAGAAATGAAGGCGCGGATTCTATGAGGGGATTGTGGGAACGAATCATTTTCGTTGAGGTGTCTGAGATCATATGCGAGTCGGTTTCAAGACCGGATCCGTATCCGAATCATCATGCTAAAACTATGGAACCGCTTGAACGCAGTACTGGTGATTTTCGTTGAATCTCTAATGGCATCGATCTGGATCTGAAGCATGTGACTTCACTGTCAGGCACGTATGCGTAGAGGCAAATGTTAAACAGGAATCGGAAACTCATGATATAATTAGCGATGAGCACGACTTGGATTTGCCGTCAGGATAACAAGATTTGGATAATACAGGAGACTAAGCTGCATTGCAGTGCCATGCGATTAATGCGTCAATCCCTTTGGAGAGGGGTATGAAGAGTTATGAGGAGATAGGATGCGTGTGCTGGATAAATTGTAGGTTTTTACTTTGGGATGCACACATCAACAGTTATTTAAAGTGCATTTATTTCATTAGGACGACTTTTTTTTAGCTTATTAGTCACTTGCTATTCTTCAGTTGAGTGTCAAGTCCATCATCATGCACAAATTTTCGGTGCTAAGGTTATTCCCTTATATTTTTTTATTTAAAGTATTTCTGAATATCTTCTCCGTCATTTTATTAGGTTTTATTCTGACGAGTGGTAAATGACGCCAAATCAATTATATTTCAGCTCTGTTGGGGTCTATTAATGTTTCTTTAATTTAATTTCTACTTTCCATAAACTTAATATATTTTCACTTTTAAACATGATATTAAAGAAAGCATTGGAGAGTTTCTATTTCTTACTTCAGCTCTTTATTATTTATTAAGATATTTCATTAGACAACTTCAATATGCTTTAACGTATTCGAAATTTAACTACAAATATACGGATAGATCATTTTATTACTCAATGGATTCACGATAAAATGATCAGTGAAGTGATATTAAATCTGAATTTCTAGCAAACGATTTTCACTATGGTTATTACCCTAAACAACTGTTTTAATAGGTGCATTTTCTACTATTTTTAAACTTATATATTCTAAGAATCGATGACAACCTACTGTTCAAGTAGAATTTTGCATGATCCTACAAATGTTACTATGCCCCTAGATATATATTTTATTTGTCATTTAGCTATGTAATCAATAGTCAGTGTGTTGAGAAAAATTAAACTGAGTAAAATTTATAGACGGAGAAGTTCAAGGGGATATAAATGAGCAAAAATTTCACTGAAAAAAATTAAAAATTAAAATTCAAGCTAAAATTCACTACTCTTTAGACATTAATATTAAAATAATGTGGGGACCCGAAATAATAACGCCTTGCCACAAAATTAACATAAAACAATTTGGTCGAAAAAACAGAAGCAGTCGAGGTAAACCTCGGTTCACCACAATGGCACACAACCG